>JAADXL010000690.1:0-19383 GCA_023337755.1 Pythium aristosporum | reverse complement strand
TCATGGCGCGTATCCAACGAGCTCCCGCGACCGCGACGAACTGAGACTTTCCAAATTCATCTGAATAGTACTAAAGTATAGTCTTTAGTACGATGTATTCTAATCAAATCCCATCATCGACAGCAAAAGAGTTACTCATACTTCGTGCTGCTTAATCAGGACGCACACGTGCGAGTAGCGGGTTCTTGAGCGGCAGGCCGGCCGAGAATCGGTAGCTGCCGTCATTCGGGAGAATGTCCAAGCGAAAGCGGCTCAGCAGATTCGCGATTACGTGCTGAGGAATTCGAACGCCGAGATACAACGAGCGATTTATCGAAGCGGCCACTGGCAGATCCCGTGTGGTCTCGCCGTATGCGCTTTTCAGCTTTAGTGCCGGACCTCGCGATGCTTCAGATGAAGCTGCTGACCGCAACGCTGTTCAGTCGTTTTCGCCTTGACGTGCTCCCGAACGACGGGAAGCTACAAGATTGCGGCGACAATGATACTCAAGAACCCACTGATGGCACGTATCGACCGAGTCTAGGCGCTCCCCCAATGACACCGTCTCGGAGCGGACATGTAGATATTTGTATATAGCTGGTGACGGTTTAGCTTAATATACTCCTTCCCTCCCGTGCACTTCTCTACGTTCAATCATTGACTGGTTCCCCACAGTGAAATAACCTGCGATGTGGAGCATGCGACTTGTGGAGTTTGTTCTCAAGCTTATCACACATTTATGGAAAGGGATTGTGGGCACTTTGGTGACAAGTAGTGAGATTTTAGTCCACAATGCATCGATGTAGACACAAATATCGCAGGAACAAAGCCGATCAAATATTTGGAGAGAGCAGTGCAGAGGATGGGGCGGGTACATCCTGGGGTGGGGAAGGGTTAGCCAACGGAATCTGGTGCGAGCCGAGAAACCAACCACTACATCCAGAATCTCTCCCGCGCCGAGTTTACCGGCCCATCCAACATGAGCGCGTACCACTAACGTCACTGCCAACCCAACTGGCAGGAAATGCGAGCGTGCATGGCACTTGGCAACTGCCTACGACGGATGGTGCTGACAGCATGTGATCGTTATTGGTCTCTCCCAACCAAATCCCCCAAAACATGAGCATCTGATTGGTTCTTTCCACCCGTACAGCAAGATTGGCTATATAGCTACACTGTACTAGTACTTGACCATCGGCCAATCGAGACGCCTCCTGCAGAACTTCCGACCCGCACGTCGAATGCGCACGACCCTCTCCCATCAAATGTCTCGCCCGATCCTCTGCTTCTAACCGACTACTCGGCTTACATGTAGTAGCACGGCTAGGACGGCCTCCCGCTGAGCAAGTCCCCTGAATTTCTATCACTCACTCCCCAATCCTCCAACAAGCTCCCACCATGGTCTCCGTCGTTCCCCCAACATTGTTGCTTGACGCATCGCCGCTGCAGTTCGCGATCGGTGCGTTCGTCGCGACGATCATCACGTACAAATTGCTCTTCCCATCTACAGCACCTCACGAAGCGTACGCCATGAAGCACGGACTCACAAACATCAAGCTTGCCAAGCGACTGCCTCAAACCCGTCTTCTATTCGGCGACTTGATCAAACTGAGTCAAAACTTGACGCGATTTGCAGACTGGATCCACGAAAAAACCCTCGAGATGCACGAGCAGCCGTGGGTGCCCCACGTGCCGTCGTTACCCGACACCATCATTGTGACGACACCTGAGCTCGTCGAGGACGTGGTCAAGACACAGAACGACATCTTTGGCAAGGGCGAGTTCACATGCACGATCTTCAGGGAGCTTGTTGGCAACGGCTTCTTCAATCTCGAAGGCGACGCGTGGTTCCACCAGCGTCGGATCGCATCCAAGTTCTTCTCTCCTCGAATGTTCCGTGACGTTGCGACCGCGACGTGCAACAAGAACGCCGAAATGCTATACGCTGTTCTGGAGAAATCCCGCGGGTTTCACGAGCCAGTCAATCTCACCAAGCACTTGCACGAGTTGGCGTTCCAGAACATCGCTCAGTTGAGCATTGGCCTGAAGATGGACCTGATTGGCAGCGAGCACGGCCATCCGTTGGATCATGCTCTCCACGAGGCCTTGGCCCAAGTGTTCTACCGGGTGCAGACGCCCACATGGATCTGGAAGACTCAGCGATTCCTGAACAGTGGCGGTGAGCGCAAGTACCGTCAGGTTACGACCAAGATTCGTCGCATCGTGGGCGAAATGGTCTCGAAGTCTCGCTGGAAGTGACACTGTGGCCGATACACTCAACTGGATCTTCTTCATGCTGAGCAAGCACCCAAGAGTCGAGCAAACCCTTCGCGAAGAGCTTTGGGCCAAAGTCCCCGAGCTCATGCGAGGCGAAATCAAGATGTTGACGATCGACCAGACCCAATCGCTCACATACTTGGACGCTGTCATCAAAGAGACGCTTCGCCTTCTCCCACCCGGGCCGCTCGCCATGCGCCAGGCCGAACGAGATACTCATCTCGTGGACGGCACTTTCTTTCCGAAAGGAGCTACCGTGGGCATGTCGCCATACGTCATGGGACGTCTGCGGAGCATCTGGGGTGATGACTCACTGGAGTTCAAGCCTGACCGGTTCATTGACGCGGCCACTGGCAGATCCCGTGTGGTCTCGCCGTATGCGTTTTTCAGTTTTAGTGCTGGACCTCGCGTTTGCATCGACAAGCACCTCGCGATGCTTCAGATGAAGCTGCTGATCGCAACGCTGCTCAGCCGCTTTCGCCTTGACATGCTCCCGAACGACGGCAGCTACAAGATTGCGGCGACAATGATACTCAAGAACCCACGCGCGTATCCACCGAATCGAGGGGCTCCCCCAATGAGACCGTGTCGGAGCGGAGATATAGATTCTTTGCACATTGGTCGCATTCAACGTATGTCCATCAAGCCTCAGTTGGCCATGCTCGTTGGGTCTTCGTGTTGTACCAGTTGAAGTTGAAGCGATATATACCGGTTTCCTAACCGGTATCAGAAGTCTCACCAGTCACATATTCTTGTGGCCGCCACACGTCGCATAGCACCCATTACACATCTCCAATCCAGCGTGGCACTTCTGTAGTCCACGATCATTCCACGAATGGGCTCCGTTAGATCCCAAATCACTCCTGTTCCCCAACGATGAAGACCTTCAGCAAGCCACCTGCTCTCCGCGTGGGCGACACGATCGCGATCGTCGCGCCGGCCTCGGCGCTCGCGGTCCATGTGCCGCACCGTCTCCACAAGGCTCGTGAGCTCTTCGAAGCGAGCGGGTACAAGGTCAAAATCTTTGCGTCCGTCACGCAAACGCCACAGCAAAATCTCACACATCTCTTGGAGACCCACCCTGAGCCGCCGGACCCAGCAATATACGGCGCGCAATACCCAGCGTACTGTTCCGCGGATGCGATCACGCGTGCGCAGGATCTCATGACTGCGTTTCTGGATCCCCAGGTCCACGCGGTCGTCTGTGCCATCGGCGGCTGGGGCTCTCACGAGCTTCTGGAACTTCTCGACTTTGATTTGATCCGCCAACATGCGAAGATCTTTGTGGGCTTTTCCGGCGTCACGTCGCTTCACTGTGCATTCCAGGCCAAGGCCGGGATGGTGTCCTTCTACGGACCGAGTGCCGTCGCCCAGTTTGGCGAGTTCCCCGAGCCGCTGGCGTACACGATGGACCACTTCTGGAAGGCGCTGACGGCTGATACGCCCATTGGTTCCATCGAGCCGTCGTTGGAATGGAGTGATGACAAGACCGCCAACTGGTTCACGCGAGCCGACGTCACCCATGTCAACAAGATGAAGCCCAACACTGGCTACGAGTGGCTGCGCAAGGGCAGCGCCTCGGGTGTTCTACTAGGGGGTTGTCTGCCCGTGCTGCTCACAGTGCGTGGCACGCCGTTCATGCCGGATCTTGTGGATACCATTTTACTACTGGAGACGCCCGAAAGTGACTTTGAATTCGACAAGGGCATGCCACTTGAGAGCATCAACATGGTCCTGGGGGCGCTTCGCATTGACGGCACGTTTGCCAAGATCCAAGGGCTTGTGGTCGGCCGTGTGTTTGGTCATTCGGAGGAGAACGTGGACGAGATCAAGCGGCTCATTATGTACCACACGCGCGGCACGCAGTTCCCGATCCTCTACGGCATTGACACGGGCCACAGCGATCCGATTTTAACGCTGCCGCTGGGCTGCCGCGTCACGCTCGACTCCCACGCCGGTTGCTTCAGTATCGACGAGGCTGGCGCGCAATAAACCCCCAAAATACACGCTTATTAGGATTGTTATGTTCCGTACGATCATGATGACGGCTTCGATGTGTAGCACTTGGAAAGGGGCTTCTCTTTCGCACGAGGAGTGGGTGGGTTCCTATGTAGATGCGTTCTTCCTCGATTTGGGTGGGGAGACGGTCACAAGTCACAGACTTCCGAACCCAACCGAACGATTCCAAAGTCTCACTTTCCGATCATCCTCAAGTCGCAAATGACCCTTCCCCGCGCCTTTGTCAAGCCACCAGCGATCCGCGTCGGTGACACGATTGCGTTCGTCGCGCCGTCTTCGGGCTTCGCGGTCCACGCGCTGCACCGCCTCAATAAGGCTCGTGAGGTCTTCGAAGCCGCCGGCTACAAGATCAAGATCTATGCTTCTGTAACCCGCCCGCCCCAGGAGAACGTCGCGCAGCTCGTGGCGAACCATCAAGAGCCGCTGGATCCAGCGATCTACGGCGCGCAGTTCCCGTGCTACGGCTCGGCTGATGCGATCACGCGTGCACAGGACCTCATGGCTGCGTTTCTCGATCCCCAGGTCCGCGCGATTGTCTGCACGATCGGCGGGCTCAACTCGCACGAGCTACTCGAGTACCTCGACTTCGAGCTGATCCGAGAGCACGCCAAAATCTTCGTGGGTTACTCCGACATTACGTCGCTCCACTGTGCGCTGCAGGCCCGGGCGGGTGTTGTCTCGTTTTACGGGCCGAGTGCGATCTGCCAGTTTGGGGAATTCCCCGAGCCGCTCGCGTATACGATGGAATACTTCTGGAGGGCGGTCACGACCGACAAGCCGTTGGGTTCCATCAAACCCTCACGCGAGTGGACCGATGACAAGACGGCTGACTGGACCACCAAGACTGACATTACGTATGTCAACAAGATGAAGCCCAACGCCGGCTACGAGTGGCTCCGTGAAGGCACCGCCAGCGGGCCACTTCTTGGCGGCTGTCTCCCCGTGCTCTTGAACGTGCGCGGTACGCCGTTTATGCCCGATCTCACAGGCGCGGTTCTCTTGCTCGAGACACCGGAAAGCGAGCATGCATATGACCAAGGCATGCCGCTCGACAGTATCAACATGGTGCTGGGCACACTTCGCATCGACGGCACGTTCGCCAAGATTCAGGGGCTCCTTGTTGGCCGCGTTTATGCCCACTCGGAGGAGAACGTCCGGGAGATTAAGCGGCTCATCCTGTACCACACGCGTGGCACGCAGTTCCCGATCCTGTACGGAGTCGACAGTGGCCATTCGGATCCCGTGCTCACGCTTCCGCTTGGGTGCCGCGTCACGTTGGACTCGCAGTCCCACCTCTTCCGCGTCCACGAGGCCGGCGTTGCGTGAGTAGAAGACGGATTGGAGTGTATATCAGTACATACATACACTACGCACAGCTGGCTGGCTTCCGTACCGTGATTCCACATGGATGTGAGACCATGGCTGGATGGCTGGGGGAGATGGGCATGTGGCCTCTCCCGCTAATGTACTAGAGTACTGTATACTATGAGTCGTATCCACTGGACCGGTTACGTGCCGTGTATGTCGCTTTTCGCTCGACCTCTGATTGGCACGGTAAGCCAACCACTTGGCGTCGATCTGGTCCCATTTCTTCCACACGCGTAAAGGGTCTCGCATTCGCGCTCTTTCTGACCTCCGGATACAAAACTCCCCCCACGGATTCCCCCCTCACTCGCACTCTCCACCATGATACCTCCAGGCTTCACAATCGAGTCCACGACGGACCGCATCACCCCCATGGCGACGCTCCAGCTCGAAGAAGACGATGCCCTCACCCGCAAGAAGCTGCTCGAGAGCACGAGCTTCTCGGCGATGAGCGGTCTTCCGCAGGACCCGACGGTGCTTCAAGGCGAGAACAAGTACGCGGCCTTCCGCGGTCTCTACGTCGTGCAGAGCTGTACCGCGTCGCGCCACGTCAAGTACGCCATGGAGGTCGCGAGCCCCGAGCTGCAGCTCCACACGCGCATCACGCGCCGCTTCAGCGCCTTCTACGTGATGCGCAAGCGCCTGTTAAAGTCGCTGAAAAAGTGCCAAGATCCCGCGGCGCGGCCCACACTACTCAGCAACGACAGCCTCTTCCCCGAGTGGGACCTCTCTCTATGGGGTCGGTCTTGCTGCCCTGGCTGTCAGCACGTGCGCAAGACGCTCAAGAAGACGCCGTTCCCGCGGCGTGCGATCTTCACCACGTCGGTCGACGACGTCGATGCGCGCTCACCACTGCTGGAGAACTTTCTCAGCACGTGCATCCGGCTCGTGAGCGACTGGCCCGGGTGCGCGCGCGGCCGCAAGTTCGCCTGCGTCGTGCTGGGCCAGTTCCTCGGCACGAACTTGCTCTTTCTCGTATTTCAGCAACTGCGGCTCACGATGGCTGAGTTGGCGGCGAGCAACGAGATGGAGATCATTGTACCAGAGGTCGTGGAGGTGGACGAGAAGCAGAAGGAGAACGTGGTCGTTGTCTCACCTCAGATCAGTGCATTGTGAGACTGTTGCATGTGCATGAACCCATCTCACGAACGAAGTGAGACCGTAGGGAACGTACTGAGATACAGTATATTTGAAATGTCAATGGAGGGTTTGTAACAGCCATCGCAACTTTCTTCCTCTCCGCGTCGCACGTGACGCGCAGCAATGGGCGATGGCGACCCGGCGGCGCTTGCGCGCGTGTTCCACGCGGACGGATTCGTAGCGCTGGATCGCGCGCAGTTTGGACTGAGCGATGCGCTGATCACGCGCGTCGCTGCGGCGGTACAGACTCGCTATGAGCAGTTTCTCGCCGTCGCCGAGCGCCACGCGATCGACCTCTCCAGTGTGGCGAACGCCGAGCGGATCCCCGGCTTTTACGTGCGTCAGGGCGGCCGCATCGACATGGAACTCGTCACGACCAAGGCAAACGTACCAGGCGCAAGCGCCGTGGCCAAGAGCCTCGTGGCAGATGTCCAGCCAGTGAACCTGGATCTCTTCCGTGGGCTCGAGGCAAACTGGAAGAGCGTCGTTGACGAGGTTTTCCAGGCCGACAAGAGTTCCGGGCGGAGCGGCCAGTACGAGCTCGAGTACATTGGCTGCGTCGTCGCGCGGCCTGGCGATGGCGACCAGAACTGGCACCTCGACGGCGTCCACCGCAACTTCACACAGCACGAACCCGGTACGAAGAGAAGGAATGATCACTCTCTCTCTCTCTCTCTCTCTCTCTCTTTGCTGATCCCCTTGTATTTATCATAGCCGACCGTCTCAATGTGTTTGTACCGCTCGTTGAAATCACCCCAGAGATTGGTGGCACGGAGATGAAGCGCGAGTCGCAGTTCCACGACGACGGCCGGCGCGGCTCGGCCTTTGACGACTATGCCGAACTCGAGAGCGTGACCCATTACGTGGCTGCGGGCACGCCCGTGGTAATGGACTACCGTGTATGGCACCGCGGACGCGCGAACGGCTCGGCGTCGGTATTGCGACCGTTGCTGTACTTCAAGTACACGAGGAAAGACGGTGAGGCGGCGCCAAGTGGGAAGCGCACTCAAGATGTCGTGGCCGACGATAGCGAGAAGAAGACGAAGAAGAAGAAACGCGTGGCGCTCATTAGCGTATCGAACACAGAGGGGGCTTCTTAGTAGCGCCATTGCGTAGACGTCAGATCTTAAAGGTCTGCATCGGCCATCAGACTGCTCATCTCTTGCTGTGTGTCTTGTTGTCTGGCGGCTGTGCAGCGAGCCCAAGGGATTGCTGGTTACTTGGTTACCGGTCGGTTCCCAAGCCATTCATCCGCTGGACGGAGGGTGACTCGAGCTCTGCTGACACTGCATCGTGCTAGAGTGCCAGCGGGAGAAGATGTATATCAGATCAGTTGGCCCCCATCGTAAAGGCAAGCGCAAATCAGAGCATGGAGGTGTCCCGCTGACCACGATGTTCAGTGTGGGACCTTCATAATGCGGACTATTTCCCCATCGTCCGCCAATCAGTCGTCGAGAGGAGTCGAGCGATGTAGTAAATAGGGTCAGCGTGTAGGCGGTCGTCATCGATGACAAACGCAAATGAACACTGCGGTTGTGAGCCACCGTAATCACCACAGTACCGTCCCACAACCGGTAGTGTATAATGAATGGCCTGGAAAAGAGGACAGCTAATCGCAGTCTTCGTATTCTCTCTCTCTATCTTTCTCTCTATCTTTCGATCCGATCTATGAACGGTGGCGCCTCGGCCGATCGCCAGTCAACTGGCGTCAAGCTGACTGGAGACCAAATGCGACTAGTGCAACCAGCCCCATTAGCCCAAAAAAAAAAATCGTATCCCTTCAGTGCTCATGAGCGTGAGGCGGAATCCCATGCCATCTATGATACACGCATGGTCGGCTCCATTCCCCTCTCGGAAAGCATCTTCGCCTGGCTCCAGTGCACGAGACGAGTCATGTCCACGCAGACAAAGGTCCGTATAATGGATTGTATTCAGTTGACGGCTGAGGTGATGCAGCCCATCTCTTGCGTGTCATCCACCATTGTCTGTCGCGCATCGTGCAGGGGGTTCTGGAAGACGGCGCGCGCGTGTCGTCGGCCGTATTAACTGGAAATGAAGAAGAGGAAGCCTTTCCACCCACTCGGCTGTCCATGAGCAGCACGAGAATGCCGTGGCTGGCGGTCGCGGCGTTCTTCGGACGGAAAGATGTGCTTTGAGGCTGCTTGATTCACCCTTCCCGACTCGGAACCCCCTGTGTCTCGGTATTCCCCAGCTTTTATGTATGCATTGTGATCGTATCCTCGTTCTACGCTACTCTTTGTCTCCTTGTATTCCTTCTTCACCGCCAGCTACAGTCTCCCCGCCGCGAGAGACTCGCGAGCATGGCCGCCGTGATCTCGGACGGCTGCTCGCTCGCCATGCCGGCGACAATATCCACTTCCGACGTGACGCGCGAGACGCGCCCGGTCGCAGTCTCCAGTTCAAAGCGCTGCTGCACGGCAAACACAAAGGCACGCTCGCGGTCGCGTCCGTCGCGCACGGAGATTTCGAGCTCGGCCGTCATCTTGATGATCGCGTGGTCCGCGGCTTCGAAGCGTTCCGTCGCTAGCACGTGCAGGCGGAAGTGGTCCCCAAAGCTGCGCTGGTGGTGGCGCCACGCGCGCGCAAACGCCTCGAGTGAGTCGAACTGTTCGCTCTCGAGATCCAACAGCGTCGAGGACGAACCCACAGCTGATCCCCCCGGAGGTGGCGACTGCATCGCCATGTAAAACGACGCGATCGCGTGCTCGGGCTCTTCGTCCGGACTCGGAGTCGGCTGCGTCAAGAGCAATTTGCTGCGCTGTGCCATGAGTCCCTGGATCTCGCGCTCGAGCGTCGCGATGTCCCCGGCGAGCGCGCGCTCGTGCTGGCGCTTGCGCTTGCGGTAGTTGGCCTGGTTCACGCGGCACTGCTCCTTGCGGCGCGCACGCTTGTCGCCGACGGTGGGCGCCCGCGAGCGGCGGCTCTCTTGGGACTCGGTCCCATCGTCCTCGTCCTCTCGATCGGGGCCTGGCTGTTGGGGCCCGGGTGACGGCGGTGGTGGGCGAAGCTGCTCGGAGGGGATCCGTAGCTGCTCGTCCGGCTGCAGATACATTGGGGGCGGCTGCAAAGCCGAGACCGGCGGAAGCGGCACGCGAGGCGGCGCAAAGGACGCGGCGCCGTGGAGGATGCGGAGCGACGGCAGCATCGCCGGAAGAGGCGGCGTGCGCGCGGCGGTGAGCGATGCTGGCAGGAGGGTGGCCACCATGGAGGCTTGGTCGGTCTGGAAAGTTGGTTGTTGTTGATTGTTGGTTTCTCTTGGGTTCCCAACGTTGGCCAGGGTGTCGCCGTGGGGAACCCACAATGGGTGGAAAATAGCACGAGGAAGAAAAAGCACGACCACGCGGCTGGGAATGCTGGATGTTGGTGCGTGGGCAAAGATAGTTGGCCAGTCCATTCCCGCCGATCACGCAACGGAGGCAGGCGTCGTCTCAACTACGGGCATGTTCGTGCTGCTTGAGTTAGGGGTGGGGGATGCGGGTGTGGGTTCTGTGAAGTGAGAAAAGGGGAAGGTGTTTTCCTTTCCAATGCCAATGGATAGGGCTTTGGTGTGCATCACATGCTGGAACCAATTTATATTCAAACCACCACCCCACAAAACTTGCTGATTTAGTAGCAAAAAAGCACAACAAAGCGGCGGGCAAATCATGCTATCAGCTTCGGTCTATGACTGTTCATCTGTTTTGGCGATGGCGTGCGAATACGAAACCACCACTCGAATGGCAGTTCGAGATTCATGATGCTGTATAAATGTAACAGCCTTTTTCTAAGAAGCTTCTAACGTTGGTATTATTCGAATACTTCAGTATTATCAAAGTATTTAAACTTGAAAATACCATATCCAGGATGTTGGTTCTCGTACTTTCTCTACCAACCGCGTTATCGATCAATTGATGGCTCATCTGCTACGGTATGATTCTAAAATGTAGTTACTAATCCGTATACTGAATTTAGTAATAATATTTAAAGTACGTAGTATACCTCGAAAAGTAGCAGTTTTTAAACTGCTATTTATCCAGGTTAACATTGAAGTAAAATATAATGCTCGTTAAAACTGGAGCCTGCCAGATGATCTTCTTCAGAAGATCATCTTTTGTATCGATATCATGAGCGTTTTCTGTGATCACGAGGGCAAACTACGGTGAAGTATGACCAACATCGTGTACGTGAATGACTGACGCACATGTGATACTTCGATGCCGCAAGGCGTCAAAGCATTCACCAACAAGCAACCAGTCCATTCGGATCAGCAAACTGTAGGTTTCTCCCCACCCATAGGTAGGCAAGCATTTCTGGACGAGTCAAGGTCTCTTAGTCAGCACACCACGGCACTCATTATGTTAAACGCAAAACGCATTTTAACGTGTGTACTATAACGTTGTTGGGCATTTCCGTTTTGGCTTGTGTGGAGCTGTGGTTGCGAAGAAAAACGAAACACCACCAAATTTTCACGCGTTGGTCAAGGTGGACTTGTCATGTTATCATCATTCTTTGACAGCCACCTAAACTCGGAGACAAGAACATCAGACTTCCCAATGTAGTATAAATGAAGAGCTTTCTTTTCCAGTGTCTTTGGGCTTGCTGCAAATCATATCTCGTTGCGTTATTCCACACCCATCCCGTTATCATCAATTATGCATCGTACAGTACAATAGAGCGATTGCATTAAGGGCATTTTCAGGATTGATGGTTTCAGTATGTACTGTATTTTAAAAAATATGATAGCATCGCATTTGTGACTTCTATTACCCCAACCCTTCGCGTGACGTCGCTGAGCGGACAAGATTGGGCTTTGTGTTGGTCTTGATTTGAGATGAGTGCAATCTTCAACAGTGTGGATTCCAATGCTTCCAGTATATATACTTCAAGTACAGTATATTAACTTTGGATGGGCACGGTTGTTGATTAAACTCCCAACGACTGTGTGCATTAGGCAACTGCGAGGGGCGTGAAGCATGGCGACACAACCTCCCCTCACACACTGATGTTATCAATGAGTATGATGAGGTGTTCCTCAACACGGAGACTGATCACACATGCTGCGGCCCAAAGCGTGTGTGATGGGAGCAACTCACACCAGGTTTTGGTGTGCAGTACTGTACTGTACAGCTAAAGTGAGTCCCCCCACTTCGCACATTCTGAAACCGCCACTTCGGTCATCCTCGAAAATGAGACCTTCCCAGCGTTTGATTGATCAAAAATGGTGTCAACGCAAGTTTACGAAATGGGCTCAACTCGTATTCATCTGGGGAGACACAAAAATGTGACCAGCTTCGGTTACACTTTCGGGTTATCCTTGGGGTCCCCATCCCCACACACAGCATCGATCACGCCCAACCAAGTCCACAACACTATCCAAATCCCATACAAAAAGCCCAGTTTTTGAGTCAACAGAACGCTGGGTCAACGAACAGTCGAGTCCACATCTTCTTGCGAGGCATTATTTTTCTTCCAGGGAACGCGATCCTCCCCCCTCCTCATTTGGTCGCTCTTCTCGCACGTCCCAGAACCACTCGGGTGAAACTGATAAAAAGTTCGCACGCCATGCTCCGCGAACATGATCTCGTGGGGGACGGTGCTTCTCCTCTCCCCCCTCCTCCTCCCCCGCCGCCGACCATTCCTCGTTTGGGCGGTATACGAGACGAGATGCAGAGTGGTTACTATGGTGAGCCTTTCACAGCGCCACGAGTCCGACGTGACGTCGCGACTCGCGAGGGCGCTAAGCTTAGTCTCACCGACACGATCACGATGCTACGCGCGCGCAGACCGCTGCACCAGCGCGACTCGGCTCCGCGTATGACGATCGCCGGGACGGACGACGAACACTGTCAAGACATCGGGGATGACGACTGGTGTTTCGGCACCGCGGGGCGAAGCGCTACATCTCACAGGAGAGACGGTCGGGTGCTTCCGCTCCCTAGTCTCCCACACATCGAAGAGAATAGTGAACGGGTCCCGGGCCTGCTCACGCTTGCCGACACCATCACGCTCCCAAAGCCACGCGTGCGGCGACCAATGATGGGGCGACCGCTTCCGACCGCGCGAGACTCTGTGTGGGACACTGGAAGTATGTGTTCTTCGGAGGGTACAGGTTTCAAGAATCGTGGGACGCGCCGAAGCGACTGCGACGAGACGGAACAGTGCTGTACCGGTCCAGAGTGTGCCGTTCGGCCGAGCCCACAAGCTTGGGCATCGGATGACGGATCTATGGAATCGCCGCTACACTCTTGGCGGGGTAACGAAGTCCATGGCAGCCAGTTCCATCTCTCCCAGTCCCCCGATCCGCTCCGGTCGACGCGAGATCGACCAGTGCCGCCAGCAAGATTCAGTCAACTCCTCGCTCAGGATATTTCCAACGGAACATCGAGTCCCAAGTTTGCCTTCCGGCAACCACGGCGTCATCACTTGGAAAGCACATCTCCAATTACAAGACGTTTCCGAAGCGAGCATGGACAGGGACACGGTGACTCCGATTTCTCACCAGTGGATGAGCTTGCTCTCCGGCGGCAACATCACAGGAGTCAGAAGCGACGACAATCAAGTGAGAATGATCCGGATGATGACGAAGACAACGATGACGAACGTCCATCCAGCAATGTCCCTGAGTTGGTCACCGACGGCATGACGCCCGAGCAGATCCGCCAGGCCAAGAAAGATCGCCGCAAAGAGCAGTGCCGCATCAACCAGGCCAATTACCGAAAACGCAAGCGTGCCGTCGAACGGCAAACCGACCACGCGATCCAGCAACTTCAGGATGAAGTTGAACGGCTACAAGTTCAGCGCGACATGTCACTGCGACGCGCACAAGACGCCAAGGACAACGCACGACATTCTCGTGACCCCATGAACATGGTCCAAGAGGTTTTGCTGAGATTAAGCACCCCACAAGAAGAATCTCGACAGGCGCGTGCACCGCTTCGGCAGGTTGATGCAATCGTCGGCCTCGGATGCGAGGAATTTGTGTCCGCGGACGAACTGCTCGCACAGTGGAAGTACCATCGCTCTGTGTTCGATGTGTTTCAGTTTCGTCTGCGGTCCGTTCGCAGTGAACAGCTAGGTGAATCGCTGGTTCTCACCGCGGAAGCCACGCTGCAGTGCTCGATCGTCGCGCGTTCACACAAGCGCCATGGAAAGTTCAGCGAGGAGGACGGTCAAGGGACCGCGGTGTGCCCCGTCTTGCAGCGGTACGTGTTTGATACTCGGGAGGGGGCGTTGGCCAAGATTATTTCCGAGGTCGACTGGCTCGCGGGCTTGCGAAGCCACTCGACGTCACCAGTCGCACTGGCGATGAGGCTGGTCGCGTGAAATGGGCTGTGCTCAGCAACTTGAGGGGATAATTGTCCACTCTTTGTGGTCACTGTGTATCTGCCCGTGTGCTCGAGTGACCAGATGACTTTGGCTTGATTGCATCGCATGGCCACGCTGGAATAAGAGAAATAGGATGGGTCCCATTGCTCGTCTCTGTTCGAATGCTCCCACACTTACTTCGTCAACTATCTAAATGGACGGAGGATGGCCAGAGACCGTAAGCGTTCGCCACTGTGTCAAGTCACGTGACGGTCATCATCGTATGACATGTTGCGCGAAGGTTGTCCCACATCCTATTGACGTTATAATTGATGTGGACCACCTTAAAACTGGCATCGCGTGGTCCACGTGAAAACGTATATTGTCCCTCGTTGTCCCTCGTTTGCCAGCATCTCCACCCATGGGTCGTGTTGGTTTCTCCATTGGGCGCCAACCAGTGGTGAAGAACGCCAAGTCCGTGGCAACCATGGCGCCGTCTCCGTCGCCGTCCGTGGGCTCGGGCGGCGGCCACGCGCCCGTGCACGGCCACAGCGCTGCGTCCTACCACGGCGCGTCGGCTGCGTCGCTTGCCGAGCTCGAGCGCCCCGTGAAAGACGTGCAAGACAAGTGGAAACTGCTCCCGTACTTCCTCCAGCTGCGCGGGCTCGTCAAGCAGCACATTGACTCGTTTGACTACTTCACGAGCGTCGACATGAAGAACATCGTGCGCGCCAAGGCCAACAACATGGTGCGGAGCGATGCCGACCCGAAATTCTTCTTGCAGTACACGGACATCCACATTGGCTCACCGTCGATCGAGGAAGAGGCGTTTGTAAGCTCGTCGGTCACGCCCCACCAGTGCCGTCTGCGCGACCGCACGTACGCTGCGCCCGTGTACGTGAGCGTGCGGTACCGCCGCGGCAACAAGATTGTGACCAACAACAAGGTGCTGATTGGTCGCATCCCGATTATGCTGCGCTCCGCCAACTGCATTCTCAAAGACAAGGGCGAGGCCGAGCTCGCCAAGCTCAAGGAGTGCCCGTACGATCCCGGAGGATACTTTATCGTCAAGGGCGTGGAGAAGGTCGTGCTCATCCACGAGCAGCTCTCCAAGAACCGTGTCATCATTGAAGAAGACGCCAAGCAAAACGTGTGCGCGTCGATCACGTCGTCGACGCACGAGCGCAAGTCGCGCACCAACATTTTCATCAACAAGAAGCGGCTCTACCTCAAGTCCAACTCGTTTGGCAGCGACATTCCGATTGTCATTGTGCTCCGCGGCATGGGCATGGAAAGCGACCAAGAGATTGTCTCGCTCATTGGCAGCGAGCCGCCCGAGCTCACGGACGCGCTGACAGCGTCGTTTGAAGAGGCCTCAGACCTCAAGGTATTCACGCAACTGCAGGCGCTCGAGTACATTGGCAGTAAGATGAACGCCGTGACCAAGGCCGGCGCGATGAGCGGCAATGCACGCAGCCGTGGACATGGCCATCACCACCAGAATGATCGGTCGCTGTCGGACGCAGCGCGGTCGGCGCTCGCGAATCTCGTGCTCAACCACGTGCCGTGCGAGGACTACAATTTCCGTCTCAAGTGTATCTACGTGGCCCACATTGTGCGGCGCATCATCTTGACCGATAAGGACCGTACGCGGCTCGACGACAAGGACTATTACGGCAACAAGCGACTCGAGTTGGCCGGTCAACTGCTGTCGTTGCTGTTTGAGGATCTGTTCAAGCGGTTCAACAGCGATCTGAAGCGCCAGGCCGACATGGTGCTGAGCAAGCCGAATCGGGCGTCGGTGTTCGATATCCTCAAGAGCATTCGCACCGACACGATCACGCAGGGCTTTTACCACGCACTGTCGACTGGTAACTGGACTCTGAAGCGGTTCCGCATGGACCGTGCCGGTGTCACTCACGTCTTGTCTCGGCTCTCGTACATGTCGGCACTTGGCATGATGACGCGTATCTCGTCACAATTCGAAAAGACCCGCAAGGTGTCCGGTCCGCGTGCGTTACAGCCGTCGCAGTGGGGAATGCTGTGTCCAGCCGACACACCCGAGGGGGAAGCCTGTGGTCTCGTAAAGAACTTGGCGCTGCTTTGCCACGTGACGTCCGACGATGAAGCCGCACCGATCAAGAGACTGTGCTTTGACTTGGGTGTGACCGATGTCTCGCTCAGTTCTGGTGAAGAGATCAACCACCCGGCGACGTATCTCGTGATTCTGAACGGTGTCATCATTGGCACGCACGTGAACCCGAGGACCTTCGTCACCCGGCTGCGGCGCATCCGTCGTGCTGGTTTGATCGGCGAGTTTGTCTCTGTCATGATGCACGACGTTCAGCGCGTCGTGTACATTGCCTCGGATGGCGGTCGTGTGTGCAGGCCCCTGCTGCTGATCGACCCAACCACGCACCGCACGCGGCTCACGCAGACCCATTTGGACGAGCTCCAAGCTGGCAAGCGAGACTTGCACTCACTGATTGTCGAAGGCTGCGTCGAGTACGTCGATGTGAACGAAGAGAACAACTGTCTGGTTGCACTCCACGAGAGCGAGATTGGCGAGCGCACGACCCACATTGAAATTGATCCTGTGACAATCTTGGGCGTCGTGTCGGGTCTCATTCCGTTCCCACACCACAACCAGTCGCCGCGGAACACGTACCAGTGCGCCATGGGCAAGCAGGCGATCGGCACGATCGCGATGAACCAGTATGAGCGTATCGACACGCTGCTCTACACGATGGTGTACCCGCAGATGCCCATGGTCAAGACGCGTGTGCTTGATCTCGTCAACTTCGACAACGTGCCTGCCGGCCAGAACGCGACGGTCGCCGTGATGAGTTACTCGGGGTACGATATCGAAGATGCGATCGTATTGAACAAGGCGTCGCTCGACCGTGGCTTTGGGCGATGCATGGTGTTCAAGAAGTACCAGACCATGATCAAGAAGTATGCCAACGGCTCGTACGATCGCATTGTCGGCCCTCCGGACTTTGAGAGTCTCGTCTCAAATGGCGTCGGTGGTGGTATGGGATTCCGCAACGCCAAGTACTCTTCGCTGGACGCGGACGGCATTGCTCGTGTCGGTGGGATCGTCCAGCACGGCACGATCATGATCAACAAGGAACAGCCCACGCAGCTTAACGATTCCGTGGACGGTCGCGATCCACTCGACGTGACGTACTCGCCGGCGCCGACAACCTACAAGGGCCCCATCCCAGGATACGTCGACAAGGTCCTGCTCACCTCGTCGGAGCAAAACCACTTCCTGGTCAAGGTGCTTGTTCGCCAGACGCGGCGTCCAGAGATTGGCGACAAGTTCAGCAGTCGCCACGGGCAAAAAGGCGTGTGCGGTACGATTCGCAACCAGGAAGACATGCCGTTCAACGACCAGGGCGTCTGTCCAGACCTCATCATGAACCCCCACGGTTTCCCGAGCCGCATGACTGTGGGCAAGATGATTGAGCTGATTGCGGGCAAGGCCGGTGTGCTTAATGGACGTCGTGCCTATGGCACGGCGTTTGGCGAGCAGTACGGCACGGCCGATAATGTGTTGGACTGCTCCAAGGAGCTGGTCAAGAATGGGTTCAACTATGCCGGCAAGGACTACCTCACGTCGGGCATCACGGGCGAGCCCATCTTGTGCTACATTTTCATGGGGCCGATCTACTACCAGAAGCTCAAGCACATGGTCATGGACAAGATGCACGCAAGAGCGCGTGGGCCGCGGGCTGTGCTCACGCGACAGCCGACAGAGGGCCGATCTCGTGACGGTGGCTTGCGGTTGGGCGAGATGGAGCGCGACTGTTTGATTGGCTATGGCGCGAGCATGTTGCTCATGGAGCGGCTCATGATTTCAAGTGATGCGTTCAGTGCCGACGTGTGCCAGGGCTGTCGCATGCTCGGATACGAAGGCTGGTGCCAGTACTGCAAGTCGGAGGAAAAGGTCGTGAGCATTCGCATCCCGTACGCATGCAAGCTGCTTTTCCAGGAGCTCCAGGCCATGAACATTGTGCCGCGGCTGACGCTCAAGGAGTACTAACGTCAAATTTCACGAAACAAGACAATAAATCAAGAAAAAGAAAGCATTGGCACCTGAACGTGTTGAGAGCTTTTGACGCCGGTTTCAGTCTTCTTTTCCAACATTTCTTCACTGTCAACAACGTTGGTGTGTTGGGAGAACTCGGAAGTGTTTAGAGCGTTTGACGGTTGGTCCCTTCGTTCCAGTTTCCGTGGATACGTTGGCCCAGACCGAGTGTCCGAGCGGTGACGGCCAACATGCCCACCGTAAAACACCCGTGTTCCTCCCTGGCGTGGGCGGTTTCAGACGAACTGAACCGAAAGTAAACGCCGTCTCCCTGGCTCTCGCCGTGACCGGGGCCAAGTGTTGGTTCTTTTCTTTTATCCGGACAAGCGGACGATTAGATAGTCGCCAATGTTGGATTCTTCTGCTCCCGTTCTGTTGGCGCGCGTAGCACCGCAGGCTGCTGCATCCCATTTATAGAAACCCGCGGGAGTACGCCAACAACCATGTCTGGACGGATCCGGATACTTGGATCCAGTGGTTTCCGGTGGGTAGACACGGCAAGAGCCAAAGTGATCGTGCCTCGTTGAAGCAGTCCAACGGGAGCTGCCACGCCAGATCCTCCTCTTGCCCACCCCGTTGGGCCGACTACTTACATTTTATTGGTCAAAATGCTGCTCATTGTAATGTGATTGGTTAAAAATCGTAAAGGTCAGAATGAACCGGTTCCATTGGCGCCTTCCTGCAAGATTCCGTGGTACAAACCGGCGCGATCAAGGAAGGCGACGCGCACGTGCCGCCGACAGAGACAGCACCGCCCATAGGAGTTCAGCCGTTCTCTTCTGTGGATTCGTGTCCGGTACTGGTGACGATGGATTCGTCTGCTGTGGTCGTTGGCATTTCCTTTCTTACCCGCTCACTCGCGTGAGGGGCGTCCACTTGCAATCCTACCGCTACGACCTTTGGGTCGGTAGACACTTTCCTTCCACGCGAGCGGCCATGAAGCTCACGTCCGTTGCGCGAGTCCTTTGCGTGTGTGCGGCGCTATGTGTTGGTGGAGGCCAGCGAGCGCTCGCGCAAACTGACACGCCCGCGCCAACGGATCCCCCGACAACCCCAGCGCCGACGCCAACCGACTTCCTACCAGGCACGGTTGCGCCAGCCACCTCCACGCCCGAGCCAACGACAACACCACCGCCAACTACTCCAGCGCCAACGCCTGACCCAACGACAGCGATACCGGCGCCAACGACTCTAGCTCCAACGCC
>JAADXL010000689.1:0-19391 GCA_023337755.1 Pythium aristosporum | reverse complement strand
TCCAGAACGGGAGACTTGCGTTCGCTGTGGCGTTCTGGGTCGTGAGATGGGTCGTCACATACGCCAGCGGACCGAAGTATGCGAAGGCATCGGGTTCTAGGGACCGGTACGGAAGCCGGTCAATGCCGATCCCCGTGCGGAACACGTCCGTGAGCATAAGGCAGTAGGAGAAGAGCGACAGAAGTGCCTGGGGCCACGAGAAGCGCTGTTCGCGCTCCAAGTTGCCGGCTGGCAGCGCGTGAAGACGGCGCGTGTAGGCCCCACGGAGCGATCGCGGGGTCTTGATAGCAGCAGTGGCTTGGGTGATGCCGTCGTCGTCAGCCACGCGGCTCGGGATCTGCAACAGCATGGGTGGTCTCAGTGTTCCAGGTCTCTTTCGGTTGTGTGTGCTTGTTCACTGGTGGAGAGGACGAGGTCAGCAGGCGCACAACTGTTTGTGTCGAAGAATAGACTTGCACGGTATTCTTGGGAGACCAGCAGTCCGTCGCGAGCATCCCACTTCAAGTTGAAGCTCGGTAGCAAGCGCCACTTGCCCTCCAACCGTCAAAAGGTCCGTGCTGATGAGTATATTTGCATTGTTGTAATATTACAGGTTACGATACTGTACCAGTCTCAGATCCACGTCGACTGGCCGTGCTGGAGCGCTGTCTCGAGCCGCAGCTTGACGGCACGCACGCTCAGCACGTGGCGCACACAGATGCTCTCGGCCAGCACGCGCGGCAGCGCGCCCTTGAAGTCGGCGTTCACGACACACGTGAGCTTGGTGGTCTGTCCGTACGTCTCGCTCACCGGCCCAGGCTCGACCAAGAAGCCGCCCGTGGCAAACGACATGCGCACCGTGCCCTTGACCGTGGGCACGTCCGGCCGTGGCACGGACTCCAACAGCACGGCGTACGTATCGGCGCGGCCCGTCTTGCTCGGGCCAACAAAGCTGTGGAGATCGCACGAGTCGCGGGGCTTAACCAGCCACGAGGGCCAGAACGACAGCTTGGGGCGGGACCGGTACAGCACGACCTTCGAGTCGTCCAGCGGCTCGACGCGGCGCACCGACGCCGTGCGGTCGTCCCACTCGGTCATCTTCTCGAGCGACCGCAAGTACTTGAACACTTGGCGCGGCGTCGAGTTAATCTCGACGAACGCTTTCATCTCCACGAACGGACTCGTCCGCGTAGACAGGACACCACCGCAGCCGTGGGCGGACGGATCGTCGCGGCGAAACACGTCAACGCTGTGGCGGCTTTTGTGGAGCGTCCACTCGTGGGCCGCGTCCTCGCTGTTGACGCGCAGGAGCCGTTGCAGACCGGCCTGCGAGAGGCTCGCATAGTAAATCTTCATGAGCTGAATGTCGCGGTGGATTGTGTGGCCCAGCACGCGCTCGAGGTCCTCTTTCGCGACGTTCTCCGTCAGATCTTTCTTCCCCTCCTCTTCCTCTTTGTTCTGACCGGCCTCCTTCTCCTCCTTCTCTTCCTTCTCCTCCTCCTCCTCGTCCTCGTCCCCCATTGCCCCAAGCGTCGGCACGGGCGACAGCGTCTTGGATGACTTGAGCTTGTGCTTGGCTATGGGAATGGCCTTTTTCTTCTTAGGCGGCGACATGGACCCTCTCAGGGGCGTCGACTCTTGGTCCACGGCCGCGGGCGCCTGGTGCTTGCGCTTGGCCTTGCCGCCGTGGGTCGCCACCTCGGCCACGAGTGAATCCAGATGGGTCGTGATCCACTGCTGCACGACGCCCAGTGCCTCGTCGGCCGACGCCACCAGCGGCGAGTTGCCCAGCAGTCCGTAGCCGGCGCCGCTCGCAGAGCTCGACACGGACGATGCCCGCGCGACAGCGGCATTCGTGCTCGCTGGGTTCGGCGTCCAGAGTTGCGAGATGCGCGGCGCCAAGTTGCTCCGGAGAATGAGACTCTCGCGGCGGTTGTCGTTCTGCGCCTGCTGGCAAATCTGGTCGTAGAAGGCAAAGAGCTTGGCGCGGTGGGCGGCGAGGAAGCCGTTGAACGGCGTCATGTACTCTTCCCGCGCACCGTACTCGACGTTGTTGGCCAGCGACTGGAAGAGCTTGGCCACGAGCACGAGTGTGCGCTGCAGCGGCTTGGACGGCGCGTGGCCGTCGGGCGTGAGGCCCATTTGGTGGGGCAGCAGCAGCGCCGGACACAGGAAGCGCAGAAAGAGGAACCCACCGAGATGCACGTAGAACTCTTCCTTGGCCGTCGGCAGACCCGTGGCCGTGAGCCGAAGGGCACCACACGCGCCCGTGCCGCTTGCGCGGCCTTCGTCCGCCGAGAACCGGTCCTCGCTGATGGCGCTGAGCCGCGGCAGCGACGCGTTGCTTCTTCGGAACGCCTCGGCGTCCGTCGCGTTGGCATCGTCGCCGCTGAGGCGCGCGCTGAGCCGTTGGAGCGACACGCTGCTCTTGCGGTCGCGGTCAATGAGCCGCGTCATCTCGGCCTCGAGCACGCGGTAGATCTTGGCGATTTGGTACGGAAAGAGCGGCGCCGCGTCCACGATGCGCGTGAGCAGCCGCGTCGCGAGGGCCTCGAGCTGCTGCCGATTCCGGACCAGCGCGTCCGGAGACGCCACGAGCCGCGGGTTCACTTCGTAGGCCTCGGGCAGATCCCAGAGCTGTGCGAGCTCTTCCTGGAACGCTGACTGGAGAAACTCGAGCCCGAGATCGCACGTGTACTCGCGGATAATCTATCAAGCCATAACTACATTAAAGGAGGAGGAAGAGGAGGAGGAGGAGGACAGAGAGGAGGAGCTTACCGCAGTCGTGGCTGAGTTGGCGCGGAAGAGCTCGTTCCAGTTGAGCGTGTCGACCATCTCGCGCAGCATGAGCATGGCCACGAAGCGCCGCAGCTGGTCCTCGTACGCGTCAAAGAGCTGCAGCAGCGCGCGCACGACGCCGACGTCGACGATGCGCTGCGCGTTCGACGTGAGCGCCGTCGCGAGGCGGAACTCGGGGTCGTGCACGAGCGCGTAGACGAGCGCGCTCTCCGAGTCCTTCTGCGCAAGGAACGCGAGCGCGTTGCGCATGGTCGCGTCCTCGGTCGAGGTCCATGGCAGCCCCGAGGACGAGAGCGGCGGCGGCGGAGACGGAGCCAGACTACTCGGCGGAGAAGCGGATCCGGCGGAGACAAACGACGAGTTCATGTCGGCAGCGGAGCGGACGTCGGCGAATGCGGCAGCCATCCTCTCGTGCGTCCTCCGTCGGGTCGGAGAAGAGAGTCACGTCGGGATGTGGCGGCGGCGGCGAATGGCGTCACGAGCAAGAGAGCGGACGGGGCGGCATGAGCCCCATCACGGTGGGACGAACAGGGGTGGAACAGGCAGTTGACGCTGGTAAATGAGTACATGGAGTGATGGAGGAACGAAATGCACTGAGTTAGAGGATACTTTTGTCCCCGGTCTTTTTCTACGTAAAGGTGATGGAACGTGCAGACAATGGAGGAGCGGAATATGGGATTTCTCATTCACTTGCGTCACGCGGTTCTGCCGTGAACGCGAGCACGAGTGGCGGAGGCGGCGCCACGCAGAGGGCTCTGATTATCGAAGAGTCTTTGTATTGACGCTACTGTGCTGAACACGACTGTCTTCCTTTGACGCGGAAGTTTCAAATCAATGGAAAGAGAAGGAAGAGAGGATGGGCGACTCGCCAGTCTCTTTTCAAGTGGACGCGAATGTGGAAGGAAAGCGAATCAGAGAGATTGTTGTTGCCAGCGTCTGCTGGGATCTAGGGAGGAGAACAATGAGAGCTTGGAGAAAAAAATCCAGCAACAATCTGGTTGACGCTGTTGCCGAGACGCTCCAGACGGGTGGGTGTTCACAGGCAGCGGCTGAACCGCAGTCCAGAAGAGAGAGGACCCCATGCTGAGTCAGCGCTGGATCGCTTGCACCAACGGCTGAACACTCCCTTGCTTCAGCCCGATATCCGGAGATTACACTAGCACTCCGTCCTGAGACCACCAGTTGTGGCTCCGAGAATGATTTGATTCGTGCCTGGCGACTGGACGCAGATCTAGAATTTTCACGCGCAGGCGGCGGGAATATCATTTCTCCCCCGTAGGATTATCCCCCCATCGGGAAAATACTCAGACCGGTACAGTACGGTCGTAGATGTCTCGCAACACGACACGCACGCAACCGCGCTGCGGCAGCCCCGGGAGCCACGAGGGCCCGTCCGCAGTCGCAAGACGCACCCTGTAGTCGTTATACGGACACGCATCGGACCCGCCATTACAGTGTAAGGACTGTAAGTCTACAGCCCCGTGGACATGCGAGTGTAATGGCGACTCCACGCGCAGAGGAGTCCGTGCCGGTGCGGGTCGTCAGCGACAATGTGACTCGTCGCAGCAATCACCAGTTGATTGACGTGGACTGACTCGAATTATCAGATTGTGCTCTATCCCAAAACAGGGTATTATATCCTATCCTGAAAGATCAAATATTGAGTTATGGTTTCTCAAATGTTTGAATCCAGGTTCTAGATCATGAACGCGAGGTCGGGGTTCTTGCGGCCATCGCCAAAGTAGACGCTGCCATAGCGCGACGTCTCTGGCTCGTGGAAGAAGAACGCACCTGGATACGCGAGGCTGCGCAGCGTCACGACGCTGCCCGTGTTGTCCTTGGCGAGATCCCAGGAGCCGTCGAGGTCGCCCACGAGCGGATCCAAAAAGTCGCTCGCGCGCACGAGTCCGTCGGCGTTGTGGAGCGCCTTGAGCTTCTCGGGCAGCTCCGGTTCTCGCAGGTGGAAGTAGTTGAAAATCTGAGTGGCCTGCTCCCATTTGAGTCCGTGGAACGCTGCGTTCAAAACGACCTGTCGCTGCGGCGCGACCACAAAGGCCCCGAGTGGTACGACCGCAATAGCACGATCGATCTGGTCCACGAGGTACGCAAGCCGGTCCAGCTCAGTGAACGGTGTCTCACCGTCGTCAGCGTTCTGGGGCTCGTCACCAGAGAGTACGAGCGTCGGATCGCCCTTGAGCCGCGTCGTGAGCTGTGCGGCGGCGTCGATTTTGGCTTTCGTGAGCTCGGGAAACTGCTGCAACTCGGGCGACGAGTTGGTGCTGGCAAGAGAATGCATAGTCCATGCATCAGTAGGGAGATAGCTGATATATTTGACGTGTGAGGACGCACCAGAAGTAGAATTTCTTCTTGGGGTAGTCGCGCGCCGCGATCAATCCGACGGCGATAACGTAGTCCTGCGTCTCACCGACGAGGCGCCCCCAGAAGCGAATGGAGACAAGCGCCTCCGTGGTCTTGCGCTTAAGCAGTCCGATCTCCAGGCTCGACCGCTCCTGCGGGTTGAGCGTCTGCCCCATGCAGCGGCTCACGACGTCCAGTTGCTCCAGCTCCATCTTGTTTCGAACTGATCAACTCCACGACCTTTGAAGATCAGCTCAATTCATTCTCAATTCAACTTCACGATTCGCACAATTCATTCTGGTGGATTGATGTGGTCCACCTCAATTGCGTCCCTCTTGAATTGAACCGCATGAAGGAGGAGAGGGATCAGGCAAAAGCGACAAGATGACGCTGGCAGCGGTCTCGAACGGCGTCTCGAACGGCCGCCCTGACGCCGCGGGCGGCGCTGCGCATGGCGAACCCGTTTGCCTGATTCGCGGCGGCCACGACGGTCTACGGGTCAACGAAGACGGCATCCGGTACGCAACGTACTAGCCTATAGAACACCAGACGCCATTCCTCTCATCCTCTGCGGGTTTGTAGGCTGCTCGAGAGTCTGCACGAGCCGCTCGCCGTCGTCTGCCTTGCCGGTCAGTACCGCACGGGCAAGTCGTTCTTCCTGAACCAGCTCGCGAGCCGTGGCGCGAAAGCGACCGCGAACAAGGCGAACGGCTTCCGCGTCGGGCCAACGACCGAGTCGTGCACGCGCGGCATTTGGCTCTGGGATCCCGTCCCGACCGTGCGCAACGCGCGTGGCGAGCGTGTGCTGTTCATGGACACGGAAGGCATTGCCGCGACCGACAATGACGAGAGCTACGACGCCAAGATCTTTTCGCTGGGCCTGTTACTCAGCTCGCTGTTCGTCTTCAACACCATGGGCGTGATCGACGAAGGCGCGATCGACCGGCTCTACCTCGTCTCGGAACTCACCAAGCACGTGTGCCTGAGCGCCGACACGAGCCGCGTCGCTAGCAGCGGCCAGTCACTCGAGAGCACCGGTAGTAGTGACGACGACACGGACGCGCTCGCCGAGTCGCGCGCGCTGGCACCGCATTTCCCGCCCTTTGTCTGGCTGCTGCGCGACTTTATGCTCGACATGCAGGCCGACGGCCTCGCGCTCACGCCCAATGCGTACCTGGAGAAGTCGCTCGAACCGCGAGACGGGAACTCGCGGCGCCATGCAGACCGTAACAAGATTCGCCAGTCGATCCGCGTGCTCTTTGACCAACGCGAGTGCCTCACGCTCGTGCGCCCCGTGATGGACGAGACGCAGCTGCGCCACGCCGCGCAGCTATCGGACGATTTACTACGACCCGAGTTTGTGCAGCAAATGGACCACGTGCGCGAGCGGTTGCTGTCGGTCGTGGCGCCCAAAGCACTCTTTGGCAAAGTGCTTGACGGCGCCAAGCTCGCGCATCTCGTGACGTGTTATACCGAGACGCTGAATAGCGGCTCCGTGCCGGATATCAAGGCCGCGTGGGCGTACGTATCCGAGGCGACGTGCCAAACGGCCATGCTCAACGCCATGGAGCTCTACGACACGCGCATGGCGCCTGCCAATTACACAGAGGACGACGAAGATCAAGTCCGAGACGAGCCGCTGCTGAGCCAGCAAGAGTTTGAAAAACTGCACAAGGACGCGCAGGACGAGGCGCTGAATCTCTTCAAGAACCTCTCGGTCGAAGGACCGACTCGCGCCGCGAGTTTCCAGAAGCTCAAGAGCCACGTGCAAAAGCAAAAGACGTTGATGGTCGCCGCGCTCCAAAAGGTGTCAACGGCCTTGTGTGAAAAGGTGCTCAAGGGACTGACCACCGAGTGGCTCTCGGAGCCGCTCGCCAGGGGCCAGTGGGACGATCGGTTTTTCGAGCGACGGGAAGACGGCAGCGGTGTGTTAATGGAACTGGCCGCCACCATGGACGCGATCGAGCAGCGGTACGAAGACCAAGCGCAGGGGCCAGCCAAGAAGGTGGCGTTTTTCCACTTTCTGCGAGCCGATGTGCTCCACTTCCATGAGCAACTGCTGGCGCGACTGGCGAGCCGTCATGAGACGATGGTGCGGGACTGGGAAAGGCGGTTGGAGCAGTTGCAGCACGCCAAGGACAGGACGGAAGCGCAGTTGCAGCAGCAGCTCCGCGAGAGAGAAAGTGAGATTGAGCGACTGCACGATGTCAAGCAGCACGCCGACGAGAAGAGCCGAATGCAGGAAGCGCGGATCCAGGAGTTGCAAACACAGCACGAACAGCAGCTCACGGCGACTGCGTCGCTGCAGGCAAAGCACGAGCAGCTCGCGGCGCTGCTCGAGCAGGTCCAGAGCGAAAAGACCGCAATGGAATTGGAGCTGGAGAAGACGCGAACATCATTGGAGCATGCCAGGGAGTCGCTGCTCCAGCGAAAAGATGAGCTGCGGCAGGCGAAGATTGAATGGGCCAAGGAAATCGACTCTCTGCGAACCCAACAGCAGCGCGACAGAGAAGAGTGGATCCAGAAACTTGCCGACCAAACGGCCGAGAAAGCATCCGTCCAGAAAGTTCTCAAGCAGCGCGACCATGAGCTCCAGCAGCACACACTCGCGATGGAGATGCTGAGAAAGGAGAGCGAGCAGCGCCAGCACGAGCTCGACGTAGAGCGGCAGACACGGGCGCAGAAGGAGCTCGACTTGGAGGCGTTGCAGGAGCGCCACGTCGCGCTCGAGAAGCGTCTGGAAGAAAGCGTGGCGAGTCACTTGGTACAGCAAGACCACGCCGAGCGCGAGCACCAGCGGCTGCAGCAGAGGCTCGAACGGTACGAGGCGCAGTTGGGAAGCGTCGCCAACGATCGCCAAGTGGAAGACGCGCTGCAGGCGTGCGTCACGGAAGTCGTGCGGCTCGCCGAAGTGGAGAAAGCCAACGTGCTGCTGGAAGAACGCAACGTGCTCCAAGAACGGCTCGGCGAAATGTACCTCAAGGTCTCGGTGCTGCCCGAGTTTTACCAGCGCGAGATTTTCTGTTCGCCCGATCCGGACCCCAACTTTTTTGACGCGCTCACCAAGTGAAAGAAGGCATAGAGTAGAAAAGGTGGTGGAGTCGTTCTTGCACTTATCGTTCTTGTAATGCTACTGCTACTTTTTGTAGAGGTTAAATAGTGTTAAATAGTGGGTCTGCGGGAGATAATGCTACGAGCCTACGTACTATAACTACGATTGCTTGTCGCTGGGGACTGGAGACGGGAACAGGGAGATTTGAACAGAGAAGAAGAGGCACCCCAACCATCTCAGCGTGGGTGGGTGTCGTTTCGATCGCCGTGCGAACGACGAGCATCAAGCCATAATGAGGGCGACGCTGCGAGCCGTTGGCATTTGCGACGATCGAAAGACAGAGAGACGGGGCCTTTCACGCGTTCACAAAGCATCCGTGATGAGGGACGCTTGCGATACGGTGGGAGGGCGATCCGTTTCTCGTGTTGCTGGGAGTGAGGGCGCATTTCTTCTTCACAGGGGACTGCTGCAGAGCTGGGGCACTTCATCGTAGAGCATCACGAAGGAGTGGAGCGCCCGGTCTTCGTCGCCGAGCCAGAGCTGGAGGCACTCTTCGGCGGCTTCGATCATCTCGGGGCGGTAGCCGATGACTTCGTTGTAGGTCGAGAAGGCCTGGAGGACGCGGATGATGCTGCGCTGCTCGTGGGCGTGGCGCCACGTGACTGTCGCGCGCACGTCACATGCGATCCGCGCGTACTGCGGACACTCGCCGCACGGGCAAAGGTAGTCGTCGACATAGACTTGCGGGGCGTCATCGCTGAAGCTCATGGACGAGAGCCGCAGCAAGCGGTCGGCCTTGGTCTCTGTGTCGTCGTCTTCCTGGTAGTACTCGACTTCTGGGAGTTGCGTCGACGGGCAGCAGCACTCATCGTCGTCTCCGTACTCGCTGGCGTCGCTGTCGCTGTAGTCGCACTTGCTCTCATCGTCGGTCTCGTCGGCCGTGTCGGAGGAGCTGTCGTCTTCAATCAGCGCCGACTTGGTCCACGGCTTGTGTGGGGCCGCCGACAGGTTGAGCGACTCGACGGTCGTGTCGGCCGGGCCGAGGAATTCGGCTGCCGCGATGACGCGCTCGTGCCGCGCTCGCTTCATGTCGACCTCATGGAGAAGGTCCTGATACCAGGCCTCGTCCAGTTCCGAGATCACGACGGACGAGCCGGAGAGCGAGTTGATGATGTGGTGGTAGATACCGGCGAGCGTGGTCGTGAACGAGGCGCCCGCACTTACCTTACGATAGTCGTGGATCGAGTCGATCGAGTCGTCGCAGCCGCAGAGCATACTGGATGCAAAGTTGCCCATGGTGGTGTCTTGGTGGTCGTGGTGGTTGTAGCTGTTGGTGGTGAATTTTGGAATGATCGGCCGCATCGCTTTCGATCCGCCCCGTCCGTCTGTCCGTTTGCTGACGCCGCGTCTGCCGCTCGCCAATGGCGCTTCAGCTCTGCGTGCACATTCCCCACGATGCCGCAACGCGCATTTTCCCCAAGCGATCTTTCCCCTTCAACGTGGGGAATATTCTCAGGTTGAAGCCGTCTCATTGGACTGTCTGCTGAGACGGAAATACACGGAGATATACCAGTTTCTCACCGGTTTTATTATACCGATTAAATACCGGTATAATACCGGTATCTCCTCAATGGTCGCTTCTCCGAACAACTTCAAATGGCTACCACCTTGGAGCTCGCCGATGGAGTGTGCGGCGGCGATGGGTCCGCGTGGCGGCGGCTCTCGCTCGACCCACGTGCTCTTGGCGCTGGGGAACGTCCTCCGTGAGGCGCAGGCGCGCGGCATCGAGTTGTCGGCGTCCTTTCTGCACTTTGACCGGCGCCGGCAAGGGCTCGTGGGCGTCGACGACTTCATGGCCGCGCTGGTCGAGCTGCGGCTCGCGAGTCTCTGGGACGAGCACGACGCCGAAGACTGCGTCGGCGAGGTTTCGAGCCACCGCTCGCGTGTGTACTTTTCGCGGGAGGATTTTATCGTGTACTTTTCCAAGAAGCCGATGCGAAACGACGAGAACTGGCCCACGAATGAAGGCAAGACGGTGCGCAGTGACGGCCACGCACGCAGCGGCAAGAGCCAGCACAAGCTCAAGACCAAGCGGGTGAAATCGAACGTCGATCAAGAGAGTGGAGCGGCGTTCTCGCTGTCCAACAATGACGAGACGTCGCCCGTTGACAAGTCGTCGTCCAAGGCCACGCGTCCGCTGGGGTCACTGCTTCCCCACTGGGCCCACGCGCGAAGCAAGCGCGCACTTCGCGAACTCGAGCAACTGAGCAAGAAAAAGGCACGTCCGCTGCCGCGTGACTCGGCTTTGGCGACGGCCAGTCCGCATGGCGTGCCACCGTTGGAACTGCGGCAGGACGAGGAGATGCCAGCAGTGGAGGAAGAACCCACAGCGGAGTCTGCGAGAAGTACGGCATCAACAACTACCGCAGACGAGGCCGATGCGGACGCTACCGGTGTGCTCCAGTTTCCAGTCGAGCCATCCTGGAAACTGTACGATCTCGACCAGGACACGACCTTGTCCTACGTGATTCTGACCCGCCCCGTGGCCGTCGAGTCGCCTCGGCAGCTACCTAAGATGCCCGGAGCAGCTACTGCCACGGAACCGACCATGGCGCCGTATCGGTTCACTGTGTTTCTCGACGCCTTTCAACGGATCCCGACGCTGGAGGCCTTCTTTGAACCGCTTTTAATCCATTTCCCACGTGGGAAGATCCTCGTCTGCGGCTTCCCCACCAAGATACGACGCCAAACGATCCTCAACAACGAGTTTCTCGCCGCCGCCTATGCCAAGCTGCTCGTGCACGTGGTGGAGACGACCCGTGAGTGGCTCGTGCAGCCCAAGTGGGGCTTCGCGGCGATGCCCCAGTTTGTACTGAGCTTTGGCTCTGGCACACAAGTGGCCCTGCAGCTTTTGACAACTGAGATCCCACTACAGGCAGGCCTGCACCCCTGTCTACACAGATTTGCTCTCGCACAGCGAGGTCTCGTGCTCATCAATGCGATCACCAGCAGTCGTGATCCCCACACGAGGGCGGTCTGGAACGAGTGGCGGCGGCTGCTCTTCTCGAAGAGTGCGAGCAGTGCGGAGTGGCATGCCATGCTCTTGCGGACGCTGTTCAGTGACTTCTATCTCACTCAAGTCGCCAAGAGCCGTGAAGCTGTGATGGAAGAATTCTTTCGAAGCAGAAGAGGCTTCTTGCAGAGCAAAGGGCTCGACCTCTTGCAGTCGCTCGTGCGAGGCGTCATGAAGAACCGGGAAAGCGTGAGCAATGTAGCCGGAAATATCGCTGCCATCTGCGAGTCGCCCTTTGGAGTCGTGGTCGTGCAAGGCTCCGTGGCAGAGCTGAGTCCTCCGTCACAAGTGGAGCTCTTGACGGCGGCATTCCCCTCACAAGCCGAGTCCGTAAGTGAGTGTCTCTCGCCCGAGCAGACGACGATCTGTCTCCACACGGCGTGGCTCAAGAGTGGCCATGAACTTCTTCAGGAGCGAAGTGGATTTGTGTACGAGCTGTTGCGGAAACTCATCACAACGCCAGCGAACAAGGAGCAAGAGGGTAGACAAGTGGAGAAGCCCCCGGGGATTATATCAAAGGCATTGACTCCTGACAGTAGTAGTGCCGTAGCAGCGCCTCCATCTTCAGATCTACCTGGAAAAGCAGAGACCAACAGAGACGATGCCGTCGATGACGCAACAGCATCGCCGTTTCATCATGAAGCGACCATCACGGCCATTGGAGCTCACGTGCGACAGCAACTGGCTGAGAAAGGACTCAAGTGGATCCAGCAGGAGCTCTACGATCGGGATCTGGAAGCTTCCGGAACGACCGAGGCGATTCTTCAGTGCTACGAAGATGTCCTCCTCGCGGAAGCTAGAAGCGAGCGCGAACGAATCCGAAAACAGACTGAGAAAGAACAGAAACGGCAGGCTTTCGAAGCGGAGAAACGCGCTCGCCAGCAAGAAGAGCTGGAACGTGTCGTGCGTGAAAAGGAGACCGAGGCGAGCATCAAGCGGAAGGAATACGAAGCGCAGCGACTCTTTTTCGCTCAAATGGAGATGCAAAAGCATCTCCAGGCGAAGTGGCTGGAAGACCATCGTCTAATGGAACTGGAAGACGCGCTGTCACTCAAGTTTAACGACCAAATGCTCCTGAAAAAGAATATTCAAACACGCAACGAGCAGATGGAACGAAAAGTCGCCGCGTTGGAGCATGACCGCGAGGAGAAGGAGCAAGAGAAATACCAAGTAGCGCTCCAGCAGCAGCGGCTCGAACTGCAGCACAAGAAGCGTGAGGACTTGATGAAGTTCCAGAAGGAGTTTGAGCAGAACCAGTTCGTATGCAGTGCCGTCGAGGCGTACCGTCTGGATTTATCCCCCGAGTTTGCGCAGTTCGTGCCGCTCGTCGAAGGCACGACATGTCTCGCTCAGGACCTAAGTCATTTTTACGAGCTCAAGGCGTCTCAGATGGATGACAGTGCGGTCAAAAGACAGCAGCTCCAGATGCTTAAGCAGGACACTGCCGATAAAGTGCAGACTGTGCGGAACATGGAGCGCGTCATTCTCAAGGCCAAGAGTACGGGCATGGTCGCCAAGGCGGGCATGGGAACGGTCCGCGTCGTGCCTATTACAGCAGCAGAAATCCAGGCGCTTGGTCGGGAGCTCGACGAGAAGCGAGATGAACTGGCGCGCCTTATGCACGATCAGAATCTCGTTGTACAGCAGCTCGCGTGGCAAGACACGATGCTGCAACGCCTAAGCGTGCTGATCAAGCGTAACGAGTCGTTTCGAGCTGAGATGCTGAGTAAGCTGGCCGTGTGCGCTGACAAAGGTAATGAAATGGTGCTGTGCGTGCGGGAGGATCTGGAGGCGCTCCAGGAGAAGCGAGACGCCAACGAGAAAACGCTTCAACGGATCCGCATCCGCTGTCGTGATGTGAGCGAAGAAAAGGCTCGGGCTGAGTTGGCGACGACGCAGCATTTCGACACGCGCCTACGCATCGCAGGGACCACGCAGCGGGTCGTCCGCGCCGTGCTGATCAGGGAGCTCGGTGTCGAAAAAGAGGAGTTGGAAGCCCGAATCTCGGCGTTTGCGCTTGAAATGACCGATATCCGTCATAGAATGAAAGAGCGAAAGCATACACTGGGCGAGTACGCCAGCGTCGTGTTTACCGTGGATAAAGCGATCTCCCAGCTGGAGGCGGCGGTGCCTCCACCGAAGAAATCTCCCATGGGGGCCGAGAGTGGTTGTGAAGAAAACGCCAATGCTGATTATAGTATATTCGATGGATCGGCGATCGGCGATCGTGTGCGCCTGAAACCACACGCCGAGCGGTCCGCCGAAGAGAAGCAGTGGATCGCGCTGGACTTTGAGCTCAATTTCGCCTACTATTACAAACACTTGGACCCTCAGCAAGTCGAGATCATCCAACGGCATCCCGAGTATCAAACCAACAAGCTCAAGAAGCCTCAGCTTGAGCGCTTGCTCGCACTGCCTGCTCGCAACTGCCTCGCTCTAGCCTTTCTCAAGTCTGCGGAAGAGCTCTATGCCCACTCACTGCTGCGGAAGTATACGTTTGGCGACGGTGAGGAGTATTTCGCACAGCTCGATCGAACGTTCGACGTGCCAGGACCCGTCAGCCCCGCCGCCGCCGTGGTGTCCACGCTAGAAGAACTCGTCGCTGCGCTGGACAAGGAAAGCAATCCCGCCCTGCGGACGCGCAGTGCACTGCTGCTCGACAAGCAAGAGGTGCCACCTCCAACGGTGTCTCTACTCTCCTCGACGCAGCAGCAGATCCCGCCCCACAAGTCAGCGTCGCACTCGTTCCAGCTGCCTCGTGGGACGCTCGGTGTGCTGTCATTGACAGTCTCGATCGTGTTTCAAGGCCATTTCAAAGCCGCGGGGTACCAGAACGGGCGCCTTGCAGCGATGCTGTATGCGCTGCCCACGACCAGCTCCCAGTCAGTCATCAGTGCGCCATTGCCGATTGGGAAATGCCACACCTCTGTCGACATCGCGCTGTGTACGCCGCACTCGCTGGGCAAAGTCGTCCTCCGCCACGATCCGGTCAAGAAGCCCGTGAGCACGGACGTCACGTACCAAGTCGTACTGGGCGCGCCCGTGCTAACCACGTACTCAATCGAAGTTGTCGCCCACACAGCGACGTACCCAGGCGAAGTGCTTCGCAAGAAGAGGTCGGACGCGTTGAAGAAGCAAGAGCTTTTGCCCACGAAAAAGGACGAGATCCAGAACGTGTTTACAACCATCCAGCTGAGCGAACGCAAAAAACGGCTTGCGCGAAAGATGGCCAACGAAGCCAAAGACGTTGGACGCCAAGCCGAGTTAGAAATGCTCCGCCAGTCCAAATTGCTCGAAGCCGACAACACCACGCCGTCCCTTCCACACGACGAGCGCAAGCAGCTCCACTTTAAGATCCACGCCGCTGAGTCCAAGTTCACGCAGCAGTGCTTTCTCTTTGCGCAGCGGGAAGAAGAAGTACGCGACATGGAAGCAGCGCTCAAGGAACTGACCAAGATCCACGCCGACTTGCTGGACGACGTCGATCGGATGGAGCGGGACCTCGTCGAGTACCGTGAGCATCTCCCGGCACTGGCGGCCGCACTCGTGGAAAGTGCGGACCATGGAGAGCGGGATGCTGCCGGTGCGAGGGTCGCGAGGGAGCTGAATGTCGAGTACACGAGCCGCTATGGCGCACGGTCAGGCAAGGTGTTTTGGGCTGAACTGTCGGCGGTCAAAGCCAAGCTGCCGTCCATGATGACACCGGCGGAGCGGCTACGGCGCAAGTACAAGAAGGGCGTGGACGTGCTGGAAAAGAAAGAGCGTGAGTGGATCCTGCTCGATCGGATCTTGTATCCGCGCAAGTACGACTGGGAAGACCGCCTCGTGGTGGACGGGAATGCCCGCATGCGGCTCCACGGCGCGCACCCACGGCTCGCCAAGGACGAAGAGCAGCTCGCAGTGCTGTCGCAAATGGAGGTCGAGCGCATTATGAAGGCGCCGTGGAATCTGTTAGAGCGGAAGGAGATTCAGGTGCGAAAGATTGTCACGCGGTTTCGCGACGACATGGCGGGGACGAAAGCCCAGTCAAAGCATCAGAAGGACTCTACGCCACACTTGGCCGCGATGCTTCGTACACAGAAGATTGCTGACTTGACGAGCGAGGAGCGCGTGTGGCGAATGTACGATCAAGTGCTGAATCCGGTGTACTACCCCGTGACGCTGAAGAACATCGCGGAAGAACTGACGGCTGCTTCGTTGAACCCGGTCGCCTTGCCCACACCACCATCGCATATCACGAGAGAAGACCTCATCGTCGCGCTTGATACGCCTGAGGAAGAGCTGTTCAAGCTGCCGAGTGATCTCTTGCTGGCACGCAACCTCCTGTTCAAGTACGACTCGCAGTTGAGCGTGAACCTCGTAGAGGCAGCTCGCATGAAGCACGTGGCGGAATTCGCGGTCGTTGAGAAGGTTGAGATGGACTTGGACGCGCGATGTCGAATTGTGTACGCCGAGCTGCAGCGCGCCATCGCCAACACGCGCAACGAGTTCATGGATTCGTCGGTTCTCCACACGACGCTTCAGCGGTTCCCCACGAAAGTGCTCCGCCTCGAGCTGGAGAAGGAACTTGACCGGCTGCTGATGTCTCAGATTGTCGAGAAGGAACAGTACGAAACGCACAACTTTTTAAAGGCGCGTGGCAGCGCGAAGAAGCAGTCGACGGAAATGCGATCGAAACGCGATGGCGACGACTCGGTGTCGGAGTCGGACAGTGATGAAGAGGCCCAGATTGCGCGCGAGCAGCGGGAGCAAAGGCGGATCAAAGAAGCAGCCAAGAATGGGCCCCGCGACAAAGTCCGCGGCAAAGCCCTCAAGGCAAAATCCATCCAGAAGCAGCGGCGCGAGATCAAAGATGTGCGTATCGTCATCCCGCTACACTGTCCCAGTAGTGGAACTAACGTTGTGTGGGATCTCGCAGGCTCTTCAGGGTCGTAGTCTCGCCGAGCAGCGGCTTCTACTCGAAGAGCAGGAGCTAGGCGTTGGTGGTTGCATGGCCTGCCGAACTAATCCGTGTTCGTGGAAGCCCTATCTACAAGAGTCGTTCGTGAGCATCCAGAGTCGCGTCGAAGTGCTCCAGGAAGAGCTCGAGCGCATCAAGCGAACCGCCGATCTCGTGATCGAATCGTCTGTCTGCCTCGCGGCCGTCAAATCTGGCAACCGTGCTGTCGTGATGCGGAAGGCCGACTTGTTTGACGAAGTCACGCTCGAGCTCAAGATCTGGGATAAGAACCTACGGCTACGAGCGGTGGACAAGGAGTTTCACGACACGTTCACCTCGAAGGAGCAGTTTTTCGAGACGCAGGCACTCCACGGTTTCCGCCAGACGCAGCTAAAAGACAAGGTGCAGCGTGCGCTGTCGCGGGAACACGATACGATGGCGGCGAACCTCACGGCGTATGAAGTAGTCGAAGACATTCTTGAGTCCATGCTGGAAGGCTGGAATTTTGGCGAGCGCGAGTCGGAGCGCAAGGTCATGGGGTACGTGCCGAGTCTCAAGAAGGAGGGCCCCTTGTCCATGCAGGACCTGCGTCGGCTCGAGCAAGAAAAGCGCGTCCTGGAGGCCCAGGCCTCGCTCGTCCAAGAGGAGAACGTGCAGGGCATTCCGCTCGACAAGTGGAAGCCCATCGAAGTCGCCGCGTTCGAGATCAATGAGAAGAACAAGGCCGTCAAGAAAGGCTCAGCACTGGACAAGCAGCTCACAGAGACGGAGACTGCTCTCAAGTTTGGAATCTTCTCCATGACGCTCATGTACTTTCGCGGGCTTTCGCTGCTCAAGAAGCAAAAGACTGTATGGTCGACCTCAGCTCTCAAGCACACCAGGCAGCCGCCCGTCACGTCGGCCGAGCGCAAGCGCATGGAGATGGAAGCACGGAACGTCGCTGCTCGTCAGAGAAAAGCCGAGCTCTACGACGAGAAGGCTCGGGTTGGGCAGGCAAGAAAGCAAAAGCTCGAGCAGCAACGTACCGCCGCGTACCGCCGCCGCATGGTGCTCGAGAACCAAAAGGCCAAGCGAGAAGCGCTCGCAGCGATCCACGTGCAGCGCATCTTTCGAGGCTTCATGGGCCGCCGCGCCGGCCGTAAGTGGATGCTGCGGCGCCGCGAGATTGACGCCCAGCGCGCGCTCGCCAAGGCCGCGGCGACCACGCTGCAGCGGGTGTTTCGTGGTCGCCTGGGACGCCTCAAGGCCGAGGAGCGGCGCGTGGAATTGGCCGAGTTCATTTCGCAGATCCGCGCCGAAGAGGCGATCGACGAAGAAGAGGAGTACTGGCGGCGCCATCGCGTGGAGCGGCTCGTGCGCCAAGTCGCGGCATTTGTCAAGAAGGAGGCTTAGATCCCAAGTCCGAGTGTTGAAAAATAGTTGCATCACGTGGTGAATCTCTTGACTTGGGGCTTACTACATCGATGCACAAAGCTGCGAATAGATCTCACGCCGGGACAAGGTGCTCTTGGCTCGGCGTTTGCATTGGCTGCAACCACCTCGAACTTGAAGTGGGGCGGCCCGCCACATTTAGAAAATGTTTCCCCATTGCTGAATAGACACGGAGAGAACGACCCAACACCAGCATCCCCACCATAGAGGACAAACTCGGCCGAAGGATAGGAGACCTAGGCGACTAGGTCACTCATGCAGCCGAGCGCGGCTGGCGAGGGCGGCGACACCCAAAGCGATGCTGCTGTCAGGACCCCGCAGTCTCTCCGTGGGGCCTACACGCGCCACCTTCACGCGCTGCCGGCCGGCAACTTGGAGCGCGACCAGCAGTTCTCGTGGCTGCAGGCGTTTCTCTCGCTCTTCTCCTACGCCCTCATGCTCACGGACGTGCTCCGCACAGGGCTCGGCATTGACCGGCTTCCGTACCGGTCCCTAGAACCCGATGCCTTCGCATACTTCGGTCCGCTGGCGTATGTGACGACCCATCTCACGACCCAGAACGCCACAGCGAACGCAAGTCTCCCGTTCTGGACCTACAAGTACGACACGACATCCATGGGCATGCGCACGGTCGCCCACTTCTTCTCGCTGCAGGCGTGGCCCGTGTGTGTGACGTATGCGCAGCCGTGTGACGAGTCCCAGGGCATCCCACTGCCCAGCGTGTTCGCGATGGTCGAGTCGATTGTCCACGCCGTCGGCTCGCGCGCTCCAGACCAGGCCATGACGCTACGATCCCACCACGCGTTCAAAGACCGCGTGTACCACTACGCGCTGCCGTGGTTCTTCAACGCGCTCAAGACGAGGACGACGCACGCCGTGCACTTTGCGCACCCGCTCCCACTCCACTCCATCTGCGCCGACCGCCGCGTCGCGAGGAGACCGTACTCGTGTAGTCAGAGCTGGACCAACACGAGGCGTCTCGCCTGTGAAGGCGAGACACAGTGCGAGACACTGGGAGTCTGGGACTCCATCCACGCGCGGCAGCAGCACCTCGCCCGCGCGTACGCCGACCACGACATCGACTTTGTCGTGCTGGACGCCATGGAGGACTTCCCGCGCGGCAGCCTCACATACCAAGGCCGCAAGGACATTGACATCGTCGTGTTGACGCGGATCCGCCAGTGCAGCGCTGGCCATTGTGAGACCGTGGCCGTGGACGACTACCGATACGAGACGGCCACCTTTGTCATGAACGCGCTCGACTGGTACACGATCGTCGGGCTCTTGCGGGTCGTCGGCCAGGCGTACGTCTGGCTGCGGCTGTTCTCGCTCGTCGTCGGCTGTGCCTTCGCTCGTCTGGGCGAGCCACGCTTCGAGCAGGCAACGTTCATCGCGAGACTGATAGTCTCGGCTCGTACCGTCTTTCTCATCCCGAGCCAGGTCGTGGTGTACGGCTCGAGCTTCCCGGTCTCGTGCTACGTACTCGCCCACTGGATCGACTCGCCGGCCGCGTACGCCATGGTGCAGGCCTACTTCACGTCGCTGCTCGGCAAAATGCACTGGACGCTGAGCGACCTCTTGCAGCACTGCGCCGTGTCCATGCGGACCGTCTGGGTCATCGGCTTCATCTGCCATCGGCTCTTGGCGCTTGCCACGCGCACGCGCTGGTCGCCGATCCACGGCGTACCAGGCATGGCCGAGTTTGCCATCACGCTCATCGCGTCGCTCACGATCGTCGCGCAGTTTCGTGCCCTGTCCTT
>JAADXL010000688.1:0-19407 GCA_023337755.1 Pythium aristosporum | reverse complement strand
TCCTCTGGATTCGCTTTCGTTTAACCTTTGACAGCTCCCGCTGTCATGCCTTTCATGACCTGTTCCTGGAATACAAGGTACAGAATAATGGTCGGAATCACTGACAGGGTCATGGCAGCAAGCGTCAATCCGTAATCCGTCTGATAACCGTCAGCAAAGTTCGCAATAGCCAGCGGTAACGTTTTCAATCCGGTTTTGTTAATAAACACGAGTGCAAATGAAAAGTCATTCCACGCATGCAGGAAACTCAGAATCGTGACCGTCGACAAGGCAGGAACAGACATCGGAAGCATGATGCGGGTGAACAATCCCCAAAGACCTGTTCCATCGATAAATGCAGCCTCTTCAATGTCACGCGGTACACTTGTCAAATAGGCAGTAAGCACAAAAATTGCGGTTGGTAATGCAAACGCCGTATACGGCAGGATCAGCGCCCAGTACGTGTTTAGCAGGGACATCTGTTTCATCAGAATGAACAATGGAACGAGCGTACTATGAATGGGAATCAGCATGCCCACAACAAAAAAGGTCATGATCAGCCCTTTCCAGCGAAACTGGAAGCGTGCCAATATAAATGAAGCAAGGGCTGCGATAAACAGCGTCAAAATAAGTGAACCAACGGACACAATCAGTGAATTTCCAAATGCCGTGCCCAACCTGGAACTTTCCCAGGCATTGCTGAAGTTCTCGATGTTCCACTTTTGCGGGAGACCAAAGGGCCTGCTGTAGAAATCTTCATTTGTCTTGAACGCACTGATCACGAGCCAGTAAAACGGATACAATGTTAAAATACCATAGACCGTCAGCAGCGTCCAAACAATTCCGCTACGCAAGCGGTGAGCCGAATGACCTGTCGTACGTCCAGGCGATGGCATTGATACCGGTGTCACACTCATTACAGTTCCCCCTCTCCTTTAGTTCTCTTTTCGTTTGCGACTGGTTACCCACTGACTTGTTCCAATAAGCAGCAGGGAAATCAGCACGATGGTCGTTGAGATGGCACTACCGAAGCCATAACGGTACGTTGTAAAGGTTGAATTATACATATACGTAGCAAGCAGCTCCGTTGCATGAGCCGGTCCACCTTTGGTCATGATGTACACCAGGTCGAAGGACTTCAGGCTGCCCGAGATGCACAAAATGATCGCCACCTGAACCGTTCCCCAGATCATGGGTAGAGAAATTGAAACGAGCTTGCGGATTCCCGAAGCGCCGTCAATCTTGGCAGCGTCATGAATTTCTCCCGGAATGTTTTGCAGTGCCGAGATGAAGACAATCAGATACAAGCCGACAAAGCTCCAGAGCAGCGGCGGCACCAGCGAGAAAATCGCGATTTTGTCATCGGACAGCCATTGCAGCTTCCAACTCTCCAGTCCCAGTGCGTCCAGCAGGAAGTTCAGTATCCCGATCTGCGGATGATAGATATATTGCCAGATCATGCCGATGACGACCGTGGACAACACCATCGGCAGAAATACGGCTGAGCGCAGGAAGCGCTGTAGTGGATTGCTTTTGTGTAAAATGACCGCGAGCATCAGCGCCAACGGAATTTGTCCGAAAACCGACGCCAGAACAAAAATAACGTTATTTTTCAGTGCCCGCCAAAATACGGGATCATGCCATATTTCCACATAGTTATCCAGACCAATATATTTCGATTCTCCGATACCGGACCAGTTGAAGAAGCCATAATACGCTGACCACACAACTGGCACAAATACAAACAACGCATAAATAATGACTGCCGGGGCAAGCCCCAGCATAATAAAACGCCGACTGCGCAGTGCGTTCATTCCGCTCACTTCCCTTCATATATACCTTTCAAACCTGTGCAATCCATCCATGTAAATGAAAACCCCTCCCCTGCCGGGAAGGGGCACGAACAGATCACTCCTCATCGATTATGGTCATTGGTCCACTCACTTTCATGATTCAATCCATGACCTATCTACCGATTATTCATTACCAACCGCGTTCGCCTGAGCAGCCTGAATTTTAGCCGCAATGTCTTCGGCTTTCCCGCCCATGAGCAGCTCTTGCAATCCGTTATTAATGACTTCAACCGTTGCCGATCCCAGCTTGGAATCGTAAACCGGATTAATTTTCACTTCCTGCATCAAATCGTACAATTCAACGAACAATGGATGTGCTTTGGATTTGTCCAGATCGATCTTGTAACTGACCAGCGTACTGCTGTCCAGTGTTGCCTTCTGACCATCAGGTCCTGCCAAGGCGTAGAACAACTCCATGGCTGCATCCTTTTGGGCGCCTTCCAGCTTTTTGCTCACACCCAGCCCGGTTCCTACTACCCCGGATGTTGTTCTCGGCTCACCCTGACCTCCATCCACTGGGGGAAGAATTGTAATATGCGTGTTTTTCAACACATCTTCAGGTGCGTTATTCACCAGGTTCGCCAGTGCCCACCCACCGTTCATGACCATGGCCGCTTTGCCCTGGAAGTACAGCTGCATCATTTGAGTCTCGTCGATACTGTTGAATCCGTCCTGGAATGCCTTGCTGTTGCCAAGTTCCTGCATTTTGTTCAGTGCTTCAACAAACTGCGGATCAGTGAAGCTCGCGCCATCTTGTGCCGCTGCTTTCAGAAACCAGTCTGTACCCGTAATCCGATCAGCCAGCGTACTAAAGATGGTCGATTGAGCTACCCAGTTCGCCTTGTTGCCCAGCGCCATTGGTATCACTTTATTCTCATTAAATGTAGCGATAGCCTGCTGCAGCTCAGTCCATGTTTCAGGCACTTTCACGTTATACTGTTTGAACAGCGCCTCGTTGTAATAAATAAAGGAGCTTGGTGCCAGATTCATCGGCACAGAGTAGATATTCCCGTCCACGGTATATCCGTCCAGCGCGTTAGGTATAAAATTGTCCTTCCACTCCAACTTTGCGTCCAACTCGGCATTGATCGGCTGCAGCAGATCCCCTTTTACAAACTCCTTGGTCATCGCATCTGGCCACATGACGAACAGATCCGGCATCTCATTGGCAGCTGCCACCGTCCGAAGTCTTGTTTTGAGACCATCTGTAGGCAGACCTTCATCCACCACTTCGATATCCGGGTGTGACGCACGGAAGTCTTCAATGATTTTGCGCATCGCCACCGCTTTGGCATCCTGTCCAGTCCAGTTGTGCCAGAGTGTGACGGTTACTTTATCCTTGCTGTCGCTGCCTTCTGTGCTGTCCCCACCGCCGCAACCAGCCAGAACGATGGAAAACAACGCCATTGCCAACATTCCCGAAAGCCATTTTTTCAACATCTCTATAGTCCCCCTTGGCGATTTGATTTGAATACACTTATTGTAAATGTTAACGCTATCATTCTGTAAGGTGACGATCCACGGATGCAGGGGTGAAAAATAACGGATACCCTGTTCGACTATGCAAAATGCTTACATATAAAAAGAGCCCTCACGATGAGAGCTCCTTCTGATATAGGAATCTTGTACCATACATGAACAATAAATGAATAGATAAGTTCTGATTTATTTCATACTGTCTTTCACGAGTGCGGCAAAAGCCTCCGAACCTTCCGTCGTCAGATGCACGCCATCTTTTTCAAAATATTCGTCATGCCCTTCACTTGCACTGTGCCAATCGATGAGTGAAACGTTGCTGTAATTGGAAGATGCTTCATTCAGCGCTTTGTTGACTGTTCTTTCCCATGGACGAGGTACCCGTACAGTAACCAGATATACATGTTGTTCATCCTTCAAATAATCCAGCACGGAATTCAGGCTTTTGGAATTAAATGAACCGTTCGTTCCAAGTTCCAGTACAACCTGGCTGCCCATTTGGTTGTTTTTCTTCAGACCATCCAGTACATCGGCAGCCTCCCACATCTGACGTCCGATATGACCGTCTACATAAACTCCCGATATGCTTTGTTCAAGATAAGGTTTCGCGTCCAGAATAACCGAGTCTCCAATGACCGTATAATGAATCTTGCCGTCTTTGGCTGGAGAGACTGTTTCCCCTTCGTCTTTGGACGAGTCAGACGTATTGACGGGATCTTCCGGTTGCTGGGTACCGCTCTCATCAGAATTATCGGTATGATCGCGTTGATCGGCGTTGCCTTTAGCCTCACCAACAGCACTGTTCGAGTCGTCAGGAATTGTTCCTTTCTCCTCGCCTGATGTCGGTTCTTCAGGATCGGGAGTTTTATCGGGCTTCGTCGTTTGCTGCTCACCTTTGCCTGATGGGTCTCCAGCATCTTCTGCAGGTTTATCGTTTTTCTGTGGTTCAGGTTTGTTGCCGGAACCCGAGGTATTCACTGCTGCCGGGAGAACGTCCTGCCCCTTTTCCTCCATTACGGAATGATCTCCATTCAGGGCAGTGGACATCGATACCGAATGGGAATCAGAGTTCGCTGCAGAAGTGATCATCATCTGTGACACTGTAAATGACATCAGCAGCATGCTCATCAGCAATCCGGCGCGCTTCCACCATACGTTACGAATACCCGTTGCATTCCTTCCTCTTCCCCATAATCGGGACCAGGAAGCACGGAATCCGTTATGACGGATTGGATTTTCAATATATTTAAGTGACAAGGAGGCAAGTGCAACCGTTGCTGCAACCTGCAAAACCATTCGGACAGGATGTGCTCCGCCCGTGTCTACCGTTGGACTCGTCAGGATAATGATAGGATAGTGCCACAAGTATAATCCATAGGATCGTTCCCCGATCCAGCGCAACGGCTTAGCGCCAATGAACCGTGCAAGGAAGGATGAAGGATGGGCCAATACAGCTACGAGCAATGTCGTCGCTATGGCCTGAAGTACCATTCCTCCTCGATATAATGAAGGATCATATTCACTGCTATTCAGCATCATGTAGATTAACAAAGCCAGCGCAGCTACGCCTGACACATCCAGAACAAGTCGATTGATGCTGACAAGGGACGACGATAGCTTGCGACTCGGCCATACCACGGCCAGTGCAGCACCGGCCAGCAGAGCAAATGCTCGTGTATCGGTTCCGTAATATACACGGCTCGGATCCAGATCCGGATTATACATGATGGCCATTGCACCTGCTGACAATTCAGCTGCCACGACAATGAAAACGACCAGCCATCCCTTTCTTTTGAACAAGAGAATTGCCGCAACCAGAAGAAGAGGCCATACAATGTAGAACTGTTCTTCCACCGCGAGCGACCAGAAATGTCCAAACGGTGACGGAGGGCCGAAACTTTCGAAATAGGAAACGTGATGAAAGATGTACCACCAATTGCTTATGTATAATACGCCCGAGACAATGTCGCCACGCAGGGCAGCGAGCCGGGAAGGGTCCGTGCATAACAGCCAGATCATTACCACTGCCGTCATTGTGAGCATTCCAGGTAACAGCCGCCTTACTCTTCGAACCCAAAAATCACCGAGGGATATCCGGCCATGCTCCTGCCATTGTGTCAGAAGGATGTCTGTAATCAGATAACCTGAAAGAACAAAGAAAATGCCCACACCGAGCAAACCGCCCGGGATAAAACTTAAATTCAGATGATACCCTATTACTGCAAGCACCGCGATGGCTCGCAAGCCATCCAGTCCGTTCATATGCCGCTTGCTTTTCAATGATTGTGACATGCATGCCCCTCCTTGTTACGGTAAGTAGACATCATCGGTGTCCGGGGCGTTTGAGAACTCTTTGTGGTTCTGGTTGTTATTAACATACGTATTGCACCTTCCATCATTCATTTACAACATAAAGAAGACGTACTGATTAAGCATTTCGTTATATGTTTACGATTTCTTTATATTTTTCGTGATCTCCCGTTTAGCATTATACGCCCGAAAGGATCTTCACAAATTACAGCAATAGTTACAATCCAGTGAAACGATGTAACCTTTCCTGCCAAGCATATACAGCTGTAAAATCATACTCTAATTTTGTCGTGAAATACAGCATTTTTCATGGAATGGTTAATATTACCTTGCCTTTATTTCATATATGAGCAGATCCCCCTGGGGGTCTGAGTATACGCTTGAGTCAATAGCAAAAGGCTGCCGACTTGCTCAGCAGCCAATAACCATTATAAACCTATCTCTTGGCGGATTGAAAGTTTTGCTCATAATTGCTTCTTGATGCCTAGGACCCTAGAGGTAGAACGGATGAATCTTCTCTTCCGAATTTCCATCGAGTATTCGATAAGAGGAACGTCCCGTGTACATGGGTATTTGCAATTTATCCAGATTAACCATCCCATTGTCCAGAAAGTACTCCGGGTCCTGATACCGCTGCATCACTTCGCCCGCGATCCATTCATGATCTCCGTACGTCGTTATATTCATCACCTTACACTCATACGCAAAGTAAGCATCGGTCAGGATGGGTACATCAACCTTGATCCCATCCTCATATGTAATGCCAAACTTTGAAAACTTATCCGTATCCCTTCCACTGAATGTACCCGCTGCCTGAATCCACTCGGATCGGTGACCCGGTAGAAAATGGACCCCAAATCCCCCACTCTGTTCTATCAAATGGTAAGAGTACGTCTCCTTTCGCAGTGATATGCCGTAAATCCCGGGAGACGAGCCAATGTAGGTATGCCAGCCTGAGGCCATTACATTTTGCACTCCCTCATGACGGGATGTTACCACCGCCACCATTCCGGGATACGAATAAAATAGTGGTTCATCTATCGGTTTCCGCATCGAATCACCTCTCCAATTATCGTTCGACCCTCTAGCTGCCAAAGGCCGTTTGTTTATCCATTATTATACAGTAGGAGTAGAGTTTGAAAAAGAATTTCTTCGTTATTAGTGAATCAAGCTCTAGATAAACACAAATAGCAGCCCTGCCCATTCATCTCACAAAGAATGTGCTCCAGGCTGCTCATGTGCAGTGATTTGAAATTTAACGACTCTTCACCAACAATTCAATTGCTTCCTTAACCATCTTGCTGCTATCTCTGCCTTCAGCCAGTTCATCCACAATGCACTGGTGAAGATTCTTCGCAACAATCTGCGTAAACGGGTTTTTAATTCATTGGTATATTCATAATCCATGCGGTGCCCTACTCATGTTATACTAGTACAGGAATCAGATTTACAAATACTGCGCTGGGATTGTGATAGGATATGGTCAAATCAGTCAAACAAACCTCCTAAACGAAGAACTACTCATTTAGGAGGTAATAAACTTATGTTTCATCCAATTATGTTAGATCAGTGGAATAGAAAGCCTTATTTTGAGCATTATTTGAATCGGGTCAGATGCACTTACAGCATGACGGCAAACCTTGATATCACCCAGTTGCACGCTAAACTCAAGCTTAAAGGTATGAAGCTCTATCCTGCTCTTATTCACATGATCACTACCGTGGTCAACACACACAAGGAATTTCGCACCTGTTTCGATGCCGAAGGCAATGTGGGTTATTGGCACAGCATGTCGCCCAGCTACACCATTTTTCATGAGGATGACAAGACATTCTCAACATTGTGGACAGAGCATCACGACAATTTCCAAGTGTTCCACGACCGTTATCTGGCAGACATGGAACAATACAAACATAATAAACAGTTTGTCGCCAAATCCAATGAACCGCCAAATACCTTTCCCGTTTCCAGTATTCCCTGGGTGAACTTTACGGGATTTAATCTGAATATCTACAATGAGGGTACATATTTGTTACCCATTTTCACTATGGGAAAATATGTGCAGCAAGACCATTTGATATGGCTTCCCTTATCCGTCCAATTACACCACGCCGTGTGCGACGGCTACCATGCTGGCGTAATGTTTAATGAGTTACAGTCACGGGCTGATCGATGTAATCAATGGTGTTAGGCACAGCGATGTTAAATTAACATGGTTTTTTAACCCGCCATTTTAGTTCTTGCACTGAAATTGCACAGCAAAGGCATTCCTGACTTCAACGTGAAGTCCTGGAATGCCTTTTTCGCAGCTCTATATGGCAAACCTAGTTAACTGCATTTGCTGTATATCGCGAAAATATGACCAAAGTCTCGCCGAAATTCGAGCCGGGTTATGAACTGCCTCTCATTCGTCCATACTATGACCTACGAATAAAACGTCATCACGTATGGCAGGGGAGGAAACACCATGACCCGGAAAAACCCGCATCATCTCATTCAACCTGCAGCAGAATTACCCGTTCCGCTTGAATTCGATCGCAGCTGGCTGACTCAATTGGAGTCCAGACTCGATAAAGGTGGCCCATGGGGCGATTACAGACTCTTTCAACTTGGCATTCAAGCGGAAGAGACGAATCTGATTCCCAATTTTGATGAAATCCAGTGTCTGAAGCATTTACAGGGACTCACCCCGCTTCCACACCAGATGGACACTGCACGCAAAGTATTATTTGAAATGTCAGGCCGTGCCATTCTTGCCGATGAGGTTGGACTTGGCAAAACGATTGAAGCAGGCCTGATTCTGAAAGAATATATGGTCCGTGGACTCGTATCCAAAGTCCTGATTCTCGTACCTGCGTCCCTTGTACTGCAATGGGTCCGCGAGCTGAATTCCAAATTTGGCATCCCTGCGGTTGCACAGAAAAAGGCCTATTCCTGGCAAAATGAAATCGTGGTTGCCTCCATGGATACTGCCAAACGTGACCCGCATAAAGATATGCTGCTGAATACGGATTACGACATGATTATTATCGATGAAGCCCACAAGCTGAAAAATAAAAAAACGACCAACTATCAATTCATGCTGAAATTGCGGAAAAAGTACTGCCTGCTGCTCACGGCTACGCCGGTTCAGAATGATATGAGCGAGCTGTTCAATCTCATTAACCTGCTGAAGCCGGGACAGCTTGGTCGTCAGGGTGATTTTGCAGCCAATTTTGTCGTCGACAAACGCATTCCGAAAAATCAGGAGCAGCTCAAAGACGAGTTATCCAAAGTCATGATCCGTAATCGCCGCGGCGAAGGGCCTGTTCAATTCACCAAACGGAACGTGTCCAATGTGAATTTGCAACTTTCGGCCGAAGAACAGGCACTTTATGATGGTGTGACTTCCTTTGTGAAAGATCAGTATCAGGAAGCGGGCGGCAATTTGAGCAGCATGCTCTCCCTAGTGACATTGCAGCGTGAAGTGTGCAGCAGCCGGGATGCCGTATTTGTAACAATGGTCAATCTGTCGAAGAAACTTCCACTGGACTCCCCGCTTCGGGACAAGATTTGGGAACTGGTTGCCCATATTAAAGCGATCAAGGAAAATACCAAAGCTGAGAAAACGATGGAACTCGTTCGTGACATGAATGAGAAAGTTATCATTTTCACCGAGTACCGTGCAACTCAGGAGTATTTGCTCAATTATTTTCGCAACAACGGCCTTACTGCGGTTCCCTACCGGGGCGGCATGAACCGGGGTAAAAAAGATTGGATGATGGACCTCTTCCGCGGCCGCGTACAGGCGATGATTGCAACCGAAGCGGGCGGTGAGGGCATCAATCTTCAATTTTGCCATCACATGATCAATTTCGACCTGCCCTGGAACCCCATGCGTGTAGAGCAGCGGATCGGCCGCGTACACCGGTTGGGACAGCAAAATGACGTCAATATCTACAACCTGTCGACAACGGGTACCATTGAGGAACACATTCTGAATCTGCTACATGAGAAAATCAATATGTTTGAAATGGTCATTGGTGGACTGGATGTCATTCTGGAACGGCTGGAGAAGAAGGAGTCCATCGAGAAAAGTTTGTACAAAATCATGCTTGAATCACAAAACGAAGAGGATATACGCCGTAAAATGGATTCACTTGGACAATCGCTGAACTCCATTCAGCGTGAAGTGGCAGATGAGGCGCCTGTCGTATCCGGGCTTGATCTTCGCAAGGGAGGCCTCTAATCATGACTATGTCCTCCCATGAAGTGCAAGCTTATGTGCTCACTTACCTAGAAACACTCGATTGTCAGATTATGGAGCGCTCCCCCGCCCATGTAACAGTGAAGCTTTCACCTGAAGCCGACAAGGCGTTAACCAATCGTCCGTATTATTGGGGATTTGTGGAGCGAACGGGAGCACCTGCGGAGACGATGTCCTTTACTTTTGTATTCGATCCGGATGCCCATCAGCAGGCGCTGGAAGCTGCCGAAGCAAAAGCTGCACAGTCAGCTCCCCCAATCTCATCAGAAAATGCGGGTCCAGAGGGTGCATCGGGTGCAAATCCCGGTGCCGAGGCGCCCAAAGATACCATTCTAGGTCGGTACTTTGGTATCGTCCCATCTCTGCCTCAACTGGGGCCAGGACGGATTTTGAAAGAAGATGTTGTATATGGCAGCCGCAGGTTACAACAGATCTTCAATGCGGCCCGTGAAGGCGGTGCATATGTAAATCTGTTCGAACAGGCTGCGAAACGGCAATTGCGCGCTACTGCACCTGCGGTATATGAGCCATGGCTCGGCGTGTGTTTCAAGGTGGAATTCGCCTGTGATTTGAAACGGGAGGAATTGCATTTTATCGGCATTTCCCTCCGTACAGGGGAAATTGTCGAGAAATTCGGGTCCAAGCTGAACAGACGTGACCTCAGCCCAAGGCTCGCTGAGAACATGCATGTACAAACAGCCAAAGTATCTCTAGCCGATGCAGGCGCTGCTCTGGAATCTCATTTGACGAACCGCTTGCTTGAACTCGATTATAGCTGGGCAGAGAAGGCCAAAGAGCGGCTTGATCTGGAACTTGCTGTTGTGGACACGTACTATGAAGCAGTACTTAGAGAGGACACTCCTGAGGTCGACGTAGATACGAGCTCTGCCTCCAGTACAGGGGACAATTCAACTGATGTACATCTACAGCCAATCGAACCAACTGGCGTGATGATTGGGCCTGATGTCGAACTTGCAGCTGAATCCGCTGTTCAGACAGAAATGGAACCGGAACAGGATAAAACCCGGCAAGCGGTGATGGACCGTGAAGCCATGAAGCTGCAATACGAAACGCGCCGTACCGAGATGATCTGGCAATATGAGCCTAAAGTGAAGGTGACCGCCATTAACAGCGGCATATTTCATTTAAGATAGACGACGAAGACACTACTTTTCCCGCAAATGACGGCAAAAGTAGTGTTTATTCATGATTGGCGACCCGACAGGTTGCAGCAACCTTTGCACAGCTTGTCCTCTAGAATGGAACTAGAAACGATCATGCAACGAATACAGCTCCTATTCGTCATGATATGTACCCCAGAAAAGTAGGTGTTAGCATGAAACGATCCTTCCATCTTGCGTGGAACGTAATACGACGAATTATAGGCATTGCTGTGTGCATTCTATGTGTAATTACTCTGCTCCCCTTATTGCAAGCTGAAGGTGCTGGTAGTCATAATGCATCTGCATCGATGCAATCCTTAACATTTGCTAATAGTACGGCTGTGCTTCATACAGATATAATGGCCCCAGATACTGTTCAACAGTTTGCACGTGAACAAGCTCTCACTCTTAGCTCTGAAGGGGGTGGGGAACATTGGAAACATGCTGAATTGGACTTTTACCCCCTTGGTCCAGGCACGCACAGCTGGCTTGTATACGCTAATGTTGAAGGGTCCCCCGTCGGTTATATGATTATTTCAGCAAACGACAAGGGGCAATTGCAGCTCAGTGAGTATGGTCAGGGAGAACAACGGCCTTTTAGCAGTTCCCTGCTGGAACAAGCCTTGGATAGACAGCAATTGAACCTGCAAGAGCTTATTGCAGGAGGAGGAGAGCTTCGAATTCGTTATGCCCCTCCCTTACTCGCTTATTGGAAAGTCGTAAGACCCGATGCTGCTGCAATCTATATTGACGCGACCAACGGCGATACCTTGCCTGAGGGTGTTCTGAAAGCACTGGATGACGACTCACAGACCACGAAACGGCTCCAATCCATGACCTTAATATCTGGACAAATAAAAGTCATCCCGTCAGTCCCATCAAAAGGCTCCTCGTTATCTGTAGATCCCATGCATCTGCAACCCATGTTCAATCCCTCGGACAATCTGTTATGGATCACGTCCAAGGCAGTATCCATCACCGGAGTAAAGGCATTGAATGAGCAATGGAAAGATTATAAAGAGATTGTTTTCTCTGCGGATCATCAAAATGTTTTCTATGGTGGCCCTTTGCCTGTCAGTGGATATCAGATCTGGCGTGATGACCGTGGAATAGCGCAAATACAATATGTAGCTGTTGGCGGTCATAATTCGGTAAGGCGATTTGTACCTCTTCAGACCTTGCTTCGGGATGGGCATTTCTACGCCTTCAAACCCTAAACATTCCAATTACGATATCATAAGGATATAGTTTTCTTATTTGAGCAATGGAGTGTTGATGAGAATGGAAAGTACGTTAAACAAATAAGACGCCTTCCTCGGGTTCTTCATAGGAATGCGTCTTTTTCTTTGGAAGATCTACTATGCTAATTCGAAATTTACCCTTTACGCGAAGAGTTTCGTTTTTCCATGTCTCCCTGCGAATTCATCACTTTTTCCTTTTTCCCAACCCATAGGGATACGGCAAACGGAATCATTCCAAACCACTTCATTGACCACGGCTCTTTTGCTTTGGTGCGTCCCTTGCGTTCCTCTTTTGGTGTGTCGATATAATGAACGACTCGTTGCGTAATGTATTTCACCAACTCATCACTTTTGGCCATAATCTCTGCCTCCCTTCGCTCCGGCAAAGCCGGGGCTTGTGATATCCCTATTGTGTGCAGAAGAGATCAGTGATAAACATTTTTTTTGCTGCAAAGAGTATGAAAACGACAAGAATGCACAGTCTAATGCCAAAGGTATCCATCCAGTCCCTTTATTGCATGAGATGCCTATTTCAAGAAGGAGCGTGTATTCTCATGTATAAGCTGCTAGCCGCATCAATGGCATTGCTAATCAGCATTAATTGCTTCCCCCTGACTTCTCATGTTGCCACGGCGCAATTCGCCTTACCCGATCTTCCTACACTCCGTTCACAACAATCACCCATAAGCCCATCCATGCTGCCGGTAACCGATGGAGATGCCTATCACTCCACCCATCATGCGTTTGCAGCACCTGTAATCCTGTTGGATGTGGGACACGGCGGCATTGACGGCGGAACAACTGACCATGGTGTTCTGGAAAAAGACATCAACCTTGCTATCAGCCAAAAGGTGTACCTCCTACTTCGCAGCAAGGGTTATGCAGTCATAATCAACCGACTCGGCGATTATGCCCTTAGTGACGAAAATCGCTGGTTAAACAGCCGCTCACGTCACCGCAGGGATTTGGCTCAGCGCAAAAGCCTTAGCGAAGAGGTGAGCACCGATATCGTTGTCAGCATCCATGCCAACTGGAGTCCCCGATCGGCAGCGCGAGGTCCGGTAGTATTACATCAGAACGAAGGACGCAGCTATCTGCTCGCGGATTCCATTCAGAACGAGCTAAATCACTTGTACGAAACGCAGCGTGATGTGGTATGGGGCAAACCCTTTTACCTGTTGAATCATGTGAAGCAACCCGCTGTAATCGTCGAAACCGGATTCCTGAGCAATGCCCGAGATCTTGCCATGATTAGCGATCCTGCCGAGCAGAAACGGATTGCACAGTCCATTGCAAACGGCATTATTTATTATTTGTCGGCAGTGTAGGCTCAGCCTTCCAATGCCACACATCACGAACCAGATCGCCAATACCGACAAACTCGATCTGACCTTTGAGCCGGGACACGGATTCATGAACTACAGCTGAAGTGTTTAATCCGGTATGGCCGACATGACCGATAACAACGCACATATTTTTGTCGAGAGCATGCTGGGCCGCCAGATTCATTTGCTTGCGAATATGCTGTTTGGAATTATGGTCATCCAAAAAAATGTCATTGCCCACTGGCGGCATATTTTTGGTGATGGCCAATTCTCCCACCACCGAGCGAAAGTTGGTACGGCTATCCACAAAAAACAATCCACGCTCTCGACATACATCCAATACAACGGACATAATGCGTTTGTCGGACGTAATTTTGGAGCCCATATGGTTGTTCATGCCAATTGCATATGGAACATCATTAATGGCTTTCTCCACTCGCTCACGAACTTCTTCGTCCGTCAGATTGGAAGTGATCGCACCTGGACCCAACCATTCGGGTCTTCCCTTTTTGGGCTCCATGGGCATGTGCACAATCACATCCATCCCTTTTTCATGTGCCGCTATCGCATCTTTTTTTGTCGTTTGCAAAAACGGCATCACAGCCAACGTCAGCTTTACCGGGGTCGCCAAAATTTCTGCCGTACCTTTCATGTCATTTCCGACATCATCAATGATGATCGCCATTCGTTTATGCTGGGATTTATCTTCTGAAGTTTGTGATGACACCTGATATGAAACATGTTGCGAATCCGCACTGCTGGGAGGCAGGTTCCCTCCATTAACCAGCAATATCGAACCGATTAACACCACTGACATCTTCATTCTCCAGGAGCATGACCACCCTTTTTGCCCGGCCTTATTCATCCATCGTTCCCTCCTTTGTTCTGTTCCATCATTATTTGAACAATGAGGGGGGAATATGTAGACAAAAAAAGCCTGTTCATTCCAATGGAGCGCTTGAGACCGCAGTGTTGGACTGACGTAAGCGATATTGACGCGGAGCTTGACCTGTCAGTTGATGAAAGAGTCGAGAGAAGTAATGAACGGAGCTAAAATGATATTTTTCCGCAATCTGTGTAATACTTAGCGTTGTGTGAAGCAGATCGTCCTTCGCCAGTCCAATGCGGAAGCGATTCATATACTGGATGGGAGTGTATCCGGTAGATTTTCTGAACAGTTCGAAAAAATGCCCTCGGCTCATATTCAGACTTTTGTAATAGACCTCCAGCGGTTTGGGGGCATCATGCAGCAAATCCTGCTCGATCGTGTGAAGCATTTGGCTTATTCGTTGATCTGGGATTAGAAAGTCCTTCAGCATGCAACAGTTCAAAAAATAGTCGATGAATGTCTGGAAATTACGTTGAATCGTCAAACTGCGCATAAAAGTCTGTTCATTGATGAACGCCCCACTCTTATAAAAATCCCGGAAGAGATCCTGCCAAATCCGCAGTGATTCCACCCTTGAAATTTCCCTAAGCGCGTAAGGAAAAGACGGGCCCACAAAGGCTTGTTGCAGGGCCTGCGGCGGATAACATATCGGACAGACCGTATCAAAATCCGTTTTCCGCTCCACATAGTGCCAATCGAAATAACAACACAGGTGTACCATGGGCTCATTCGGATCAGCCATCCATTCATGCAGTTGCCCTGCTGGAATATAGACCAGCGAACCGGGACCGAGCCTGCTGCTTTGACCATTTGTAGTCAAAATCCCATACCCTTCACTGATCAGATATATGGAGCTGCTGTAGCAAATTCGCGGAGAACTCGACTGCCCCTTCACAAAAGGGTATCGTGTCGCGAGATATACATAGGGATGCAAGGAAGCAAAATTCATAGGAAGGTTCCTTTCCAACTCCGTTCTCCCCGATGTTAACCCTTCATCACTATGACCGAAAGGTACACTTCGGAAGTGAAGGTACATTTTCATGACTCATCAATTGATCTGACTATCGTGTAAATCATGGACGTCTTGCTAAATACAGCAATCTGCCGTTCAGATACAGTAAGAACTGTACATCGCATGATTTACTGAGGAGGACGAATGGTGCAGAAGAATGATATACAAACGGAGAGAACACATGAAAAAAATAGGAACAGAGGAGATGAGCGGGCCAAATTGCATCCCATTTCCTTTACGGGTCCAGCACCGGATTTTTTTGAAGGCGCACTGTTGGGTAATGGAGGACTGGGTCTTGTCGTAACAACCCGCCCGGACGCCGTAATGCTCCATTTTGGACACAATAATGTATGGGATATTCGTCTCGCCGAAGAACACCGAGAAGAGCTCATGACTTTCCAAGAGGTATATGACAGGTTTGCTGCTCTCCCAATTGATCTGGTGCAAATGACGGATCATCCGTGGTACAAACAGTATTGTGAGCTGGCCGGGCAAAATTACAGTAAGGCTTATCCCAAGCCAATGCCCTGCGGATCGCTCCTGCTGCGATATGATCGGAGAAAGGCTGAAGTAATTGGTCACACAGTTGATATCGCCAAAGGCCTTTGCACCATTGATTTCCTGATTGATGGCAAGCCTGCTGTATTCGAACTCTTTGTGGAAGGAGAGCACGACCGGGTCTGGATGAAAGTGAGCGATGCTGCGACCGGTGCTTCGGTTCCCTTATTCGTGGAGATCAAGCTGATTCCTGATCCCGAAACACCACCCGAATTTCCTCACGCAACAGTCGTAACCAGCAAAGTTACGGGTGTACAGTCATTTACGCAAATTTTGCCTCATGTGGAGTACCCTTCTATGCCCTATATAACACAGGTAAAAGACAAAGCTTTTCGGCTCGCTGTCAGCGTATCCGGATTATATGAGATGGAAGAACACCCCATCCACAGTCGCGATCCATTGGGAACACATGAGCACGGCTTTCTGGCCTGCGCAGAGCTGTGGGAAGGTCTTTACTGCGAATTCGATGATGAGGCCCTCCCACCAGAGTTATCTTCCTTCAATCAGGCCAGGGAAAAAACGGCTGCATCTTGGTGGGCTTATTGGAGCCGCTCCTCCGTCGCACTAGAGGACAAATTCCTTGAGCGTATCTGGTACCACAATCTGTACTTTTTTAATTGTGCCGTGAGAGCAGGCGTTACCTGCCCTGGCCTGTTCGCCAACTGGAGCTACCGAACCATCGGCGCAGACTGGCATGGGGATTACCACATGAATTACAACACGCAGCAGCCGTTCTGGCTCGTATTCTCCAGCAACCATCTCGACAAACATCTTCCTTACGTGGACATGGTTGATCATGTGCTTCCCGTCAGCCAAGCGTGGGCACGGGATTATTACGGACTGAGCGGAGCTTATTTCCCCCACTCAGCCTATCCTGTTGAGATGTCCATGATGCCCTACCCTGTCCCGCACTGGGGATGGGAAATCTGCGAGACGCCTTGGACGGTGCAAAGTCTCTGGTGGCACTATCTCTATTCCATGGACGAGACGTTTCTGCGTGATCGTGCATTTCAACCGATGAAGGAAGCCGTGCTGTTCATGGTCGATTATATGAAACGTCCGGAAGCACGAGGAGAACACTGGGGAGATAGTAATTATCACATTTTTCCGACGGTGGTGCCGGAGCTATATGAGATTGCACCCGGCTTTGCCAAAAACAAAGACTGCCTGATTGACCTGACACTGACGCGATTTCTTTTCAATGCGTTCATCCAGGCCTGCGGTATTCTTAAAAGGGTAGAAACCGAGCAGAAGCTGCTGGAAAATATTGAGGAGATTTTGAGCCGTTTTCCTTCTTATCCCACAGCCGTATCCTGCAATGGTCCGGTCTTTGTGTCCGTGGAGGGCGAGAATCCCGATGTGGTCTATAACGTACCGATTCCGGTCACGACGGTATTCCCGGGCGAAGATCACGGGCTTCATTCGCCAGAGGGAGAATACCAGACCGCAGTAAACTCCTACCTTAATCACCGCAACGAAGGCGGGAATGAACTGGTATTCTATCATCTTGCCGGAGCCCGGCTTGGCGTGTTGGATCTGGAACGCTTCAAGCGTCAAATCCAGTATTGTCTGCTGCCAAACGGCACTTGCACAGATCGGGTCCTGATGAGTGGTGGTCGCTATGCTGACACGGAGAACTACGATTTCATGTCCCGAATGGGTATTTGGTTCGAAAATTTCTCCCTGCCTGCCGTTATCAATGAATGCCTTCTTCAAAGTTATAATGGACACCTGCGCTTCTTTCCCAACTGGCCAATCGGACAGAAGGCAGAGTTCCACACCCTCCGTGCCGTGGGTGGCTTCCTTGTCAGTGCGGCTTTCGTGGACGGCGAGACCGAATGGATCGAGATTGAGAGCGAAGTTGGTACTTCCCTGTCCTTCTATATCCCTTGGGCAGAAGGGGCATGGTGCACCCTCTCTTCCGGCGAGCAATATATGTTGTCTGGTCAAGTTGGAATGATCGCGACAGTAGCGGGAGATATCATCACCATTGTTAAAGCGAAAGTGTAGCTCATCATATAACCTGAGTTCATAAAAACAAGAAGCGTCCCGGACCATCCCCGGACGCTTCTTGTTACAAAATTGCTCTTCAATTATTTGGATGACCACAGCTCCATGCGCTGAGCATATTTCTCGTTAATAATTTCTTCTACTTTCTCATCTCCGGCCTTCTTCATATCCTCCAGCATCTTGTCGAATACGGAATTGGCTTCGGCTTCACTAGGAGCAATAATGGCTCTCGTAATGCTCTGATCCATAATATCCTTCACCTTTTGGGCAGTCAGTGCTTGAGGTGTTCCCCCATCGGGATTGAGGTTGTCATATTGCGCTGTATCCCATACGGAATCTCCAAGGCTCTTGATGGCCAGTTCATCCACTTCACTGCGCTGGAATTTAACCGCCATGTCGTACGGCTGTCCATTCGGATCCAGACCATTTTTGACAAACCATAACCATTTGCGAACGCCACTTTTCTTCACCGTATCATCCCAGTTATCCTTGAAGCTCTGCAGGAATGCAGGGTCCGGTTGTCGCTTGCCATCCACCATGGTGTATTGTTCGCCTTCCTTGCCCCACAGCAGCAAATGCTGTCCTTCATCACTCGCCAGATAATTAAACAGCTTTATGGTTTCTTCCGGGTGTTTGTTGTTTTTGGTAATGGCGATCGCATCCCATCCAAGCGAGCTTCTTGGGCCAAATGTTGTTTGGGCCGGATCTACACCTGGAGCAACAACTTTGTATGCAAACAACTGATTCTTTTCCCCGCCATCCTTCTTCAGGGCCGCATTGCCGTTACCTGGGTCCCAATATGCACCTGGTGTAGCAAATACCGCGCCAGTCGTCAGCTTTTGAATCCAGGTCTGTGTTTTGCTAATGGCAAATTCCTTCTCAATCAGACCTTCTCTATATAATCGATTCATATATAACAGCATTTCGCGATATTTGGGGTCCTTGACATCATATTGCAGACGTCCGTTGTTGTCATAATACGTTTTCAAACCCCACATGCCTTTGAATGTTCCCAGATTTGCGCCCATGTTTTCACCGTTCATCGTCATGGGAATGGACTCCTTGCCATCAATCGTGTTGTATTTTTCTTTAAAATTTTTCAGGAGTGCTTCAAACTGGTCTGTTGTGAGGGGCTTTGAACCATCTGCTTTGTCCGGAAGAAACTCTTCCAATAGGTTTTGTCTCATCAGCATACCGAATACCGGATCACTGTCGAGTCCATACCAGTTTGCCAGATAATAGTTCTTGCCGTCTGTATAACGTGTTTTGGTCAAAGTATCTCCGTACATTTCCTTCAGATCAGAACCATATTTCTCAATTAACTCATCCAGTGGAATGAATGCTC
>JAADXL010000687.1:0-19424 GCA_023337755.1 Pythium aristosporum | reverse complement strand
CCATTTGTGCTCGATCTTTTGCCATCGCGAAATATTGCCGCACATCGGGCGGTGAGTTAGTCAGACGAGTGATGAAGTCGGCGCCCATAGGATCTCCGCTGGTGGCCTCCGGCTTGGGCTGATGGAGAGACTGGCCAGCGCGGTGCTCTCGAGGCACTGGTAATTCCCTCGTGTCGAGCTTGAGCGAACCCTGCACACGGAGACGACGACCGATGCATATGAACCCACGCACCGACGATGTCGTTGGCGAACGGCGGCTCGCTAGGTCAGACGCCAGAGAGAGGGAGGGAAAGCAACTTCCATCAGTTAAGCCATCGCGACTGAGCGTGGAGGCGAAGTTGGAGACCTTGTCCGGAGTGAGCCGGCGGAGAAAAACCCTCACATGATCGTCCAGTCTTGTCGGTGGTCAGCAAAAACAGCATCAATATCGTGGTGGAGAAGGCTTGAAGAATCTGTCCAACAGTTTTGATTGGTCAAGCAACCACGCCATTCCAAACACATCCATTCCGTATATGTCGATATCAGTTTGACAATGAGTCCCGGAGGTACAGATCTCGCGCATACGTACAGACACCAACTGCCCACAGCGGAAGAAGAGGTCATTTTGTTCTTCCGAAAAGGATCACCGCGTACCACCATTTGCCCACACCCTCTCAAACTCTATGGGTTCACACGTCACAAATACGTGCACAGTGTCCTCAGGTGTTGCTGGCGAGTGTACAGTGTACGTACAACAGTGTACACACACCAGCAAAACTCAAACGGTCTGAGGGTTGGTCGAAGTGCTGATTCATAAAAAAAACGGGAACACCAGGGGTCCACCGCTTCACATCGCCGACACAGGAGCCCCAAACCCGACTTTTTCTGGTTCGTCCCTTGGACCAGTGGCACTTGCACAGTAACGTTCTGTGCATTTATTTTTTTCGTGTGTATGCGTCGTTTTGGGCTCCTGATACGAAGTGTTGAGTTATATAGATATAACTCAACACCCTTCGTCAATACAGTTTATAGCGCCTCTAAGCACCGCCCTGATATATTGAACGTCACAGTTTATATTCTATAGAATCAAAATACAGAGTCAACCGACTATTATGGGATTCTTGGATTTATCCTTTATAAGAGGTAAAAAGAAGTGACCCGGTGCTTAGAGGCGCCACAAACTGTACTATAATAGACCAAATTTGCACTGTATAATAGTATGTGGGGTGCGTCCGCACGTACCTTACATACATCTTCATCAAGTCTTCAAACTTCACAGAGCAAGGGAGATCCGCCCGTCTCCCCTTCCGTATTCCCCGTCCAAACCGTTCCATGCTTGCCAGGAGAACCGAATCCACGGCCCGTACTTCGGGAGTCCAGAGACCTCGGGCCAGACTCTCACCAGATTCGTAGCAGACGTCCTCACATCATGGTTCGGATTGTGGACTTTACCAAATGACCGATGCTTGAAGGTTTCGGAACTGATCGTCTGGATCTCAGAAATTATCCATGAGTCCATGCCAAAATCATTGGACTAATATCTCGATGGGAAAGAGGCAAACGGTCACCCCCGAAACGCATCTCCTACCACTTGTGACTCACAAGTGGCAGGAGATGTGTTTCGGGCTCACCACTTGAGAGCGTGGTCTATTGTAAAAGTGGTTTTGAAGATTACAGACTGCATTAGGGCCCCATTCCTGATCAGAGGCTCTGATTCAGAGCATCCGTCGTCGTCAGCCTGACTGTCGCAGCAAGGCACAGGGGAATAGCACTACAGCACTACACACTATACTGTAACATTTGGAGGTACACAGGCATTTTTGACGTAACTTGGGATTGTGGCTGGCCCATATCGCACACTATCGTTAAATCAATGCAGTACACGTACTGGACTAGGTGATGCAATGCTAGTGATTACGTTTCAGTAGTGATGGCCCAGTTCATGACCAATACCCCCCAAATCGTGATGCGACCGTTTTAGTCTTTCCGCTTTCATGGACTGGCGTTTGTGTTGTGCGGAGAAAATAGCAAGGGCTGTAAAGACTACCACAATGAGCTACAAACTGGCGTCCGTGGACAGACGCTCGACGGGTCATACCGTTCGGTTCAAATCTGAAGAGCTCTGTGCCATCTGTCCGCTGGCCACAGGACTGCCTTCCAGTACAGTCACCCTCACAAGCAGCACCATGTCTCCAGCATTTTCTCCAAATTGTGGTAGTCACCTTCGCCGTATTTTACGCAGTAATACTAAACATACTGTCGTAGTATCAAGCCATGCAGTAGTGGGTTTAACACAGGGTTTATCCCCCATGTTAAACGCGCCACTGGATTGTATCACCCATAGCTGCAGTGAAGACAAACCCTGTACAGCGAGTTGCAAGCATTGTCAGGAGCAGGGAGCGTATCTGAGACGATGCGCTTTCCCCATAGCAAACGCCCGCGGCTCCCGCGAGTCACAAACAAACGACGAGACGCGATCTTGTATCTGTTAATGACTGTCTGCTCTGTATGTACTCCAGTCAACTCTGAGAAACCAAGAAAAAAAATCTGGCGTTTCCACAGCGTGGAAACACCAGTCATCAAGAACAGCGAGACTCACCCATTTTTACTGAGTACTTCCTACTGGAAAGGTGAACGTGCGTTGCCCAAAGTTGAGCCATGCTGAGCTGCCGACACCGTATCCGCCTCCGTTGGTGTTGACTCCGCTGGCTTTGGGATCTGCTCATTCGTGATTTCGCCTCTCCCTACGACAATCAAGCACACAGTCAGCAGAATCTCGAGTCGCGACACCATGCTGAACGAAACGTCCACCCCAAATGCGATGGGAGACTTTGTCATGGACACCACTTCGCCGCAGGGAGGCAACACGCCGCGCGGTTACGCCCTCTCAATCCACAAGCCGGACCCGAGCATTGTGGGCGGCTTTGCCATGGCAAGCACCACGCCGTTCCCGAACACCCCAGGAGCGTACGTCTCGGTCAAGACCCCCGAGGGCCACGCGTCGGACCATGACATCAACGCTGGCGTCTCTGCCTGGAGCACTCGCTTTCGCTGGGCCGGCAACGGCGCGCAGATCATGGTCTTCTTGACCATGGCCTTGTACATCATCGGTTTGATCGGGTACTACACGAAATTCTTCGACGTCACCATGACCGACGAGATCAAGAAGTGGTTGCGCGTCCCCGCAGACCAAGTCACCGGCTACGGCGCACCCACGGAAGACTTCAAGGGCCACCCGGAGATGCTGATCCCGATCTACTTCATGATCTTCAACGTGCTGCCCGTGTTCCTCGGTGTGCTGCTCATCGAGTTCTTGCGCCACTACAACGTGCGCCGCATTTCGTCCCAGTACATGCTCAAGGTAGCCATGGTGCTTCGTCGCAAGCCAGCGCTCTTTGGCAAGGTCTCGTACTGGACCTACGGCGAGTGGATCTTCTTTTGGGGACTTGTGGGCGCCAACCTGCTCGTGTACATCGTGCCCTACCTCAAGCGTGTGGCACGCACCAAGGCGTTCTACGAGCGCCCGCTCGAATTCACCGAGTCGCTCGAGCTCATCTCCGTGACGTTTGGCTTCTCGTGCATCTTCAACCTCTCGCTCCTCTTCCTGCCGGCCACCCGTAACAGTGCGTGGATGGAGTTCTTCAACATCTCGTACGCCAACGGCATCAAGTACCACCGCTGGTTGGGCGTCCTGACAGTGCTCACGGGTTCGCTCCACTGCATCGGCTACTACAGTTATTGGATTCGCATGGGCATGTGGAAGAAGATGGCACTGCCGTGCTTTAACTGCAACCTCGGCGACGAAGCTGGCCGCCTCGCGTGGATCGCTGTTTTTGGCCAGCTCGCGTTGCTCATCTTCCTCATCATTGGCCTCACGTCGATCCCGTACGTGCGTCGCAAGTTCTACAACGTCTTCTACTACTCGCACCAGCTCCTCTTCCTTGCCGTCGTCTTCGCTGTCATGCACTGGCCCACTATCATCTGGTGGATCTTCCCGACGTTTGTCGTCTACTGCTACGGCCGCGCCCGCTCCATGACAAGCAACATCTCACCGATTGAGGTTCAGGAACTTACGGCCATCCATGACGATGTGGTCAAGGTCGTGCTCAAGCGCTCGCCTGGCCGTGATGGCTACTACCGTGTGGGCCAGTTCCTCTACCTCAACGTGCCGGCCATCTCCAAGCTGCAGTGGCACGCGTTCACGATCGCGTCGTCCCCCAAGACGTCCAGCACTACGTTGACGGTCCTGATCAAGTCGCTTGGTGACTGGACGAAGGACCTTGTTGCGCACGCGAACGAATGCAAGGAGAAGAGCGTGCTCCCGACCATCTACGTCGATGGCTTTCATGGCGCGTCGCTCGAGATGTACGATGAGTACTCCACCATTCTGCTTGTCGGTGGTGGCATTGGTGCGACGCCCCTGATTGCTATTCTCGAAGATATCGCGGCGAAACTCGCGGCACACAAGTCCCTCCGACAGCGGGTCGTGTTTGCCTTCTCGTTCCGCGAACTCGCCCTGCTCGAAGAGATCCACCCGGTTCTCGTGCGCCTCCGTGAACTCGACCCACGGGAGCTCTACTTCAAGACCCAGTTCTACCTCACGCGCCTGCCGTCAGAGGATATCATGGCTCGCCTCGTGGACACGAGCCGTCTCCGACGCAAGCACAGTGTCGCAACGACCTACAAGCCATCTCTCATGGCACCGATCGCGCTCTCGGAGACGCTGCGATCGCGTACGTACCGTGCGCTGGCGTTCACGACCGTCGTGGTTGTCGGCTTGCTGGCCCTCGTCTACCTCGAGTACGGCAATCCTACTGGCAAGATCGTGCGCAAGGGAAAGCAGTACTGGCCGCTGCAAGGGTTTGTGAACGCCGTCGTCGTCATGGTGCTCTCTATGGGCATCGTGTTTGTGTACGTGTTTGCTGAGCGTCTCTCCAAGCTCAAGATGTTGGCGCTCAACACCACCGCCGCTTCGAAGGAAGTCGAGCTCAACCTGTTCCAGTCGTTGGAGACCCCAGCGCTGACGGTGTCCGACGTCCACACGTACTACGATCTGCTCAGCCACTACAAGGTGGTCTTGGGTGAGCGGCCGGACGTCAACGCGATCGTCGCGGAGGCATTCGAGTTCCACTCGGATCCGGCGGTACCGAGTGAGGGCAAGCCAGTGATCGGTGTGTTTGTGTCGGGTCCCGACGCGATGAAGCGTGCGGTCGAGTACGCAGTGCAAGAACTGGGTGTGAGCCACTTTGACATTCACGAGGAAGAGTTCGAATTGTAGAGCTCCAGTGGTATGGCAATCCTCGGCCTGGCTCATTGCCAGTGTGTGTTCTCTCGGTGGCATCTAAAGTACTTGTTTCATGTTGTTGATATTAATTCATTTTGTATTCCCTTTCGTTTCGATTCTTTTCTTCTCTTTGACGTTATTCTTGCGGATCCGATCGCAAATCTCATTCTACTTGTGTTCATGCCATGTGAGGGTGTTAGCATTTGAAGTTTGAAGCAGTTTGAGGCTCTTCCCCCAAGAGCTCGCTCTTCCGAACCCGCTCAATGACAAAGATCATTGTATTGTTCGACTCTTCGGCGTGGACTTGCTCGCAGGCCGTCTCGTCGCTGTGCCTCCTCTGCAAATTCAGGGCGGTCCTGCTTCGTGGGTTGCTATAGACAGCCATAGTGGTATTCCAGAACGATGACTTCGCTCACTTCAGTACTACGCAGTACAGAGTTCAAGTACTCGAGCCAAGATAACAGCAGGAAATGCAAGCAAACGAACTTTTGAAAACACTGATGGATTATGCATAGAGACAGGCAGTTAGATTGCCATGTCACAGGAGCTCTACACTTCGAGCCCTTTCACTTCTACAGATACGTGGAAATATGCACAGAGACAGGCAGCCAACTGCCATGTCCCTGGAGTTCTACAGTTCAAACTCTTCTTCTTCATGGCCTTGCAGCCACATGCCATGTCCCAGGAGCTCTTACATTTCGAACTCCTCTTCATGGATGTCAAAGTGGCTCACGCCAATCTCTTGGACCGCGTACTCGACCGCGCGCGTCATGGCTTCGGGGCCCGACACAAACACACCGACCACAGGCTTGCCCTCGCTCGGAACCGATGAGTCCGAGCAGAACTCGTGCGCCTCTTTGACAATCGCCTTGACGTCCGGCCGCTCACCCAAGACCACCTTGTAGTGGCTGAGCAGATCGCGGTACGAGTGGACATCCGACACCACGAGCGCGGGCGTCTCCAACGCCTGGAACAAGTTGATCTCGACTTCCTTCGAAGTGGCCGTGGTGGTCGACGCCAAAACCTTGAGCTTGGAGAGACGCTCGGCAAATACATAGGCAAAGACGATGCCCATAGAGAGCACCATCAAGACGATCGTGCTGACAAACGCTTGCAGCGGCCAGAACTCCTGTCCAGTACGCACAATCTTGCCGCTAGGGTTGCCGTACTCGATGTAGACGAGAGCCAGCACACTGACGACCACGACGGTCGTGAACACGAGTACACGGTACGTACGCGATCGCAGCGTCTCGGCGAGAGCGACCGGCGTCGTGAGGCTTGGCAAATAGGTCGTCGGCTGGGTGTGCTTGCCTCGGAGACGGCTCGCGTCGACGTTGCGAGACAGAATCTCATCAGACGGCGGCCGCGTGAGGTAAAAGTGGGTCTTAAAGTAGAACTCCTGGGGGTCGAGCATCTTGAGCTTCGTCAGCACTGGATGGATCTCCTCGAGCAACGCCAGCTCACGGAAGGAGAAGGTAAAGATGACCTTTTGCGTCAGCATCTCGTGGGTCTCAAGCTTGGCCGCGAGGTCTTCCAGGATAGCGAAAAGGGGTGTCACACCGATGCCACCACCAACAAGCAGCACGGTCGAGTACTCGCCGTACATCTCGAGCGACCCGCCGTGGAAGCCATCGACGTAGACAGTCGGGAGCACGTTCTTCTCCTTGCATTCGTTCGCGTGCGCAACGAGGTCCTTCGTCCAGTCACCAAGCGACTTGATCAGGACCGTCAACGTAGTGCGGGTCGTCTTGGGGGACGACGCGATCGTGAACGCGTGCCACTGCAGCTTGGAGATGGCCGGCACGTTGAGGTAGAGGAACTGACCCACACGGTAGTGGCCATCACGACCAGGCGAGCGCTTGAGCACGACCTTGACCACATCGTCATGGATGGCCGTGAATTCCTGGACCTCAATCGGTGAGATGTTGCTTGTCATGGAGCGGGCGCGGCTGTAGCAGTAGACGACAAACGTCGGGAAGATCCACCAGATCATGGTGGGCCAGTGCATGACAGCAAAGAAGACGGCAACGAAAAGGAGCTGGTGCGAGTAGTAGAAGACGTTGTAGAACTTGCGACGCACGAACGGGATCGACGTGATGCCAATGATGAGGAACATGAGCAGTGCCAGGTGACCGAAGACGTTGATCAACTTGTTCTTGCCTGGATCGACTCCGACGTCACAGTTGAAGCACGGAATCACCTCCTCCTTCCACGTGCCCATGCGAATCCAGAACCAGTAGTAGCCGAGCCAGTGGCACACGGCTGTGACCACCGTCACGATGCCCAACCAGCGGTGGTACTTGATGCTGTTGGCGTACGAGATGTTGAAGAACTCCATCCACGCACTGTTACGGGTGGCCGGCAGGAAGAGGAGCGCGAAGTTGAAGATGCACGAGAAGCCGAGCGTGACGGAGAAGAGTTCGAGCGACTCAGTGAACGTGAGCGAACGCTTCTTGAACATCTTGTTGCGTTTGATACGACGGAGGTAGGGCACCATGATCACAAGGAGGTTGGCGCCGATAATTCCCAAGAAGAAGATCCACTCGCCGTAGGTCCAGAACGAGACCTTGCCAAAGAGTGCTGGCTTGCGACGAAGCACCATGGCGACCTTGAGCAGGTACTGGGACGACATGCGACGCACGTTGTAGTGACGCAAGAACTCGACGAGCAGCACACCGATGAAGATGGGGAGCATGTTGAACACCAGGAAGTAGATCGGGATCAACATCTCCGGGTGGCCCTTGAAGTTCTTTGTGGGGGCGCCGTAGCCTGTGACCTGCTTCGCGGGAATGCCCAACCACGTCTTGAGCTCGTTGGTCATGGTGATGTTGAAGAAGTCCGTGTAGTACCCGGCCAAGCCGAAGATGTAAAAGGCCATGGTCACGAAGACCATGATCTGCGCAGCGATGCCGGCCCAGCGGAAGCGAGTGCTCCAGGGAGAAACGCCCGCGTTGGCGTCGTGGCTGGGAGCGTGGACATCAGGGGTCTTGGCCGAGACATACCCTCCCGGGGTAATCTGGTGCGGCGATTCGATCGCCATGGGGTTGTGAGTCGAGATTCTGCCGAGGATGAGAGGAGGTGGGGTGTTGTGGTTGGAGGCAAATCCGAGAATGAGCAAACGACCAGAGCACGAGCGAGCCCCGCGGATTTGACGGATATTTATTATCCTGGGCGCGACGTCATCAGGTTACCGTGGTGTAACAGTGTTGTACTGTATGCGCGTTGCGATGGGCAAACGTTGTCTCTTTCCCGTCAGCACTGGGTGCTAATGGGAGAGATCATTCTCAGAGTGTGGTCTCCGCAGTATGTATTTTAATAGTGGGTGAGTCGCGATGGGAGAAGCATCACAGTGCAGGAAACAATTCGCGTCGGATTTGTCTCGCGTGCCCTACCATCTAAGCATCACGCCACGTCTGTTTGCCTGGTGCTTATCAGGCGATCGCCGGATATTTTGAGTCGGCTGCGCAGTTTGCCGTACTGTATGCTATAGAATACAGAGCTTCAAAGTCTTGGTGTATAGAATACAGAGCTTCAAAGCGTTGACCAGCACCTGTAAGAACACTCGTGTCGTGGCATCGTTCGGAGTCCTTCTGTGGAGCGGCGATCGCCGAGACGATACTACCGGGAGAGGACCCACCAGCGCCGGGTCCTTTCACTCTCTACCCATGCTTTCAGTGGACTCGGCAGTGTTTTCCACGACCGGTGGGTGAGTTTGCAGCGTGTTGCGAGCAAGACGCTGCACACGCGCTCTAGACCCTGCTGGTAAAATCGGTAGTTTTGTCACCCATGACAATGCTCTACCCGTGACAATTGATAAATGCAAGTGATGCGGTTGTATGGAGTATCGGGGGCATGTTATTGATTGATGATATAAGGCGTTGAGAGCAGATCGACTAGAGAAAATGTATTTTCACAGGCTGTGAAGGATACGATCTGCAGTTCCGACATGTGGTGTCTGGCACTAAGTGGTTCAGGCATTTCCAAGGGATAATCCACGCGTCGGTCCACCGACGCCAGTAACGCATAGCGACCAGTCTCTACGTTCTTCCACCGTACAGTGGCCAAAATCTGCCTTGTGAACAATGAATCGTGATAGGTCGTGGCTCACGACTCGAGAAGTCGCGTCATGGTGACGGAATCCACCAGGGATGGAGAGCGACCCGAGGGCGCTCGATCTTGAGGGGTTCGGCAAGGGTTTTATCGCTTACGAAGAACAGCTATTGTATTCATATCAGTCCATTCACGTAGCAGGACATGCTAGTTGAATGGATTGATATGAGTCCTTCGTTTCAGGGAGTCAGCGCCTGTACAGTGCTGTAGGTCATTCCCCTGTAAAGAAACCCGACGACAGGTTTATGTACAGTGCCATGTTCAGGAAGACTCAACATGCATGTACGTCTTAGTGCTGGAAGGTGTACTGTACCAACTCACACGGGGTCAGTTCGGGGGTGGTGATTGGCGGGCCGAGGCGCGTAGGCCATTCCCAACGACCAACGACACGCTCCGTGTCAAACGACGTCACGGAGATCCAATCTCGCGCTGCTTTCACAGTCGTTGAACCATCTGGTTAATCAGCAGTGGAAACGCTGAAAAAACTGAATCAGAGTTTCCCAAAGTGGACAAGCTGAGCGTCCGTCCACCGAACCCAGATCTGAATAGCAATACACTCTGCAGTAGTGCACAGCAGAGTGCATCACTACAGTGTATTCAGATCTGACTGTACAGCTTGTACAGTTCATGGTGACAGGATCGCAACTCCGTCTCTTCGGCCTTAGTGTAACAATTACAGTAGTCTCTCCCCACATACCAATCTACCGCACCTCGACCATTCGACTCCTTTTGGATGCATCCGGATGCAAAGGTAGTGGACTTCCACTGTTTAACAGTGTCTGGCACTGTGCCTGCCAACATCGCAATGTGCAGGGGCTACAGTACGCCCACGAGAATGACGAATCGATATTACAGTACAGTATGAGCACTCGTGCAATGAAATGGTCATGCGTCCAGCCATCTGGACCCAGAAGTTGGGTCTCTATCAAGTTGATGAGGGGCTGGATGATCAAGTACTGGAGATTTCCGTACCTGTAATCTCTCTTTTGTCTAGTGCAGTATTGAACCAATAGATCAGTAACCGTACATTTTATTCCTTTGTATATATATACATATGAAGTTTGTAAAGTCTTGGAGAGAGGAGATTATCGACAGTGAGTACTGATACCCGCCTATCGTGATGACAAAGCTGCTTTTGACTACTGGGATTCAATACTGTACCCGACAGCCACCGAAAAGGAGACATAAGGAAGATTACCAACCTGGATTGGCAATCGGCGTCGCAGGCACACAGAGTAAGCATTATTGCCAGGGACACCGACATCCAGTAGTTTGTACGGTACTGTATAGGCGCTGGTGATCACCAGCGACATAGGCCTTGATACCGCAAAACGGTCCACTACAACAAAGCAATCACTTGAAGAGACTGCTGATATGGTAGCCTGTCTTTCAGCATGCCTTTAGCTGAGATGAAAGGACTGATCGTATCATCGCGTCCCTTGGAGACGTGGCTGAGATGACAGTGTTCGCGCAGCAAAATCACTACACCGCATTTATCGATGCTTCCTGCCCTGATTCTCCATCTTCCTCAACTTCATCGTTGTCCCATGAGAAGAATGACAAATCATTGTGGTGAGTTGAGGTCTATAGAGTTATGTCACGTGAACTATAGGACGAATCATTGTGCTCTATTCGAAGTCATGTCGCTTCTTTTTGTGGTCTAGTTCCGGCGATCCACTAGCCCATGGAGAAATCGAGCGAAAGCACTGAAGGCCAAGGCAAAAAGATCGTCCGCAAAAGGAGGACCTTAGCGTTGTCTCACCGTATCTCAACGTGGCCACATCAAAAACGCCCGTTCACGAGCATCTCGCACCGGACACACTCCGGGGTCCTCTACACGGGTTGCGTCGTGGCCATTTTGCGTGCGGACGGCTTCTCCGTGAAGGAGGAAAGTGGCTCAGCGAAGGTGGACGGCTCGCGTGAGGAAGCACCGGCTCGTCATCGGTCCGGACGTGATCCCATCATCCTTCCAACTCAGCCTTTTGATTATCGGAATCCGCGCTGCCATCATCACCACCTACGGACCTGCCAGCGTGCGACACCACTCATGGCGTGCTGCTGGTCTTGCTCTCCCACTTCACTCGTCTTGTACTGACTTCGCGTCACTGTGGTTTGGCGTCGACGTAGTCGCTTCTTCCTCTTCTTCTTCCTCTACCAACCGAAGCTCTTCTTCTCGGATCCACTTTCTCCACTCGAATGCATCGACCACCCACGCACCTGCGCCCATGCGGCACTGGTGCTTTTTATGGTCTGCCAAGTCGCGCTGCAGCCCGAAGCAACGACCACACTGCGCACACCGTCTCGTCTCGTCGCTCTTCACGCTTTCGTCGCGGCGCCAGCTCTCGAGCAGCACGCGTTTGGCACTGTCTTGCGCCTTCCTCACCAACCGCTTCTTGACAAACTTCCGTTCGAGCTGCTGCTTCTTGCCCAGCAGCCAGAACAGCATACCATGGCCTGTGAGCACGAGTCGGTCCAGCCCCGTGCTCAGCAAAGTCACGGACGCCGATCCGCTCGCAACGCTAGTCTCCACACTTCGCTCTTGCGCTTCCCACCACGCCTCAAACTCGCTGCACGTGACCACGCCGTCGCCGTCGCGGTCGAGCGATTCAAAGAGGTCTCGGATCTGCGCGGTCGTGAGCTTGGCTCGCTTGCGGTCTCTCGCGGCATTCGCTGACTTGGCCTTGGCGACCGTCCCACGCAAATGCGAGAGCATGAGTTCAAACTCTTCGATGTCCAGCGCGCCCGATCCGTCCATGTCAAATATTGAAAAGCACTGCCGCAGCCGGACTACCGAATCCCCCACGCCCGCGGCATCGTCTCTGTCGCTCGCGACTGCAGGAGTAGCTGGCGTCTTCAGACCGGTACGCCACGCAGCAAGTTCCTTTTTGAGCAGTTGCCGGCCGAACGCCGTCGTAAAGATCGTCGAGTATTCGATGTGAACTGCCGCGTCGCTGGCTTCCAGCTCAGCCGTCTCGTGACGTAATCGCATGAGGTTCCGTGCACGCTTGCCGTGGAACCAGCGAACGCACCAAACCTTGTGGACGAACAGCGACACGCGCGTCTTGGCGACCCAGCGAAAGATCACACGTCGCCGTGAACGTGCGTGGCTCTCTCTCGCTCGCCGCTCGTGAACCAACCGACGCAGCTTTGTTGTGACGACCACACGGGCTCTGGCACGCGCGCACGCGAGCCGTGAGAGTTGGGCCACCACGCGGACGGCAAGTGGTCGCACAACGTGATGCTTGTAGTGGAGAAAGCGGCGCAGTTGTCGCTGAATCCGAATGGCGGCTCGCCGTCGCCGCCGATGGGCGCGAACAAGCCACGGCTTAATGACACGTCGGAAATAGCGAATCGCGATCGCGAGGCGACGAACGCTTGTGAGAATGGCGTCACAAGCACAGTGCGTGCGGTACATGCGCCCGATGCGCCGGCTCCAGTCGTGGGCTTCGATCGAGTACGGATAGAACGCCAGCGGCGACTTGCTCTCCGATCGAAGTTGCGGTGCCGAGAGGTCGTGCGCGAGCTGCTCAGCACGGTTGCTAAAGACTGTCGCGCTCAGCGGGCGAGCGAGCCGCGAGCGGACTTCGTTCCGCCAGATGTCGCCGCGTAGCTTGTCTTCCAAGTGTCTCTGCAGCTTCGCTAGCATCTACCAATGGTACGCTAACTTCATGAGATGTCCACGAGCAAAGAGACGAGAAGGATAGACAATTACCTCGCTTGATAAGCAGAGAGTGAGGGTAAGCTGGCCGCACGGTTTGGAGGGCAGACGATGCGGGGGCTTGGTCGGCGATCGCCTCCTGTTGCCGCGTACATACAGAGGCAGCAGCGAGCACGCAGGGGCACACACCGGTGGTCGCTTGGGCGATGGGATTGAGCTACATGGTGAGTTCGCAGTCTCATAGCAAGCGAGCAAGTGCATGGCTTGTGACTCGGGTGTCTCAAGCGATGGCGACTCGATCATGGACACATCTGCCGCGCGATGGTGTTGTGGGGAATCGATCAGGTCGTGCTGGACAGCAAGAGATAACGTCGTAGACGTCGTAGCATTCAGAGCTTCAAGCGCGTCTAGCATCCACTGACGTCGCGTCTCGTATGGGAGCGTTGGCGTGGGTTTCTGCGGCGGGCCATGACGTGGACGCGGTGACGACCTTCGGTTGAGCGGGGCCAGAAGCGGAGACACGCGCGGTTTGCTACGTTTGAGGGACCCACTCGGCTTCATCGTGACGGCCAAGAGGAGCTCATCAAGAAGTGCTCCTACAGATCCATTTGTTCTCAAAGAAGCGCTGACTGGAAATAGAAAGTTGAAACTGCTGGAAAGTCGTTGGCGCATCGCGATTTGAGGAAACCCCTTTCTAAAAGGGCGTTTCCCACACTCAACGTGCAAGATCCATTTGTATCCAGTCTCCAACAGCATTGAATCGCCAGGCACTCTTGAACCAAGGCGCGACGCGTCAAGACCGGCTGATGCGTGTACTGTAGTAAAAAATTGGCAGCAGCGGTGCTTTGGGTTCCGGTAACAAGTTGAAGAAAGACACCTCGGAATCCGTGATGGGGATAAATAGAGTAGAATAGGGTGACTTCTGTAATCCCCAAAGTTGGTGGTTGCCTCCAACCCTCGTCTTCAATCCTTTGGTTGCTGAGTCTCCTTAGAGAATCGTGATGGCTAGTGCACAGCAACAAATCGTTTGTGGTACAGCTCGTTGAGACTGACTCCGGCCCCACCACGGTGCAGCACAAGTCGCAGGTCGGGGAGATCGAACTGGCTTGTCTTTGTGTAGATGGAGGATTCCCCACGATTGGTGGAAGGGGTTCGGGTTAGAAATCAGCAATGCCCCATCGCCTTGGCTATGTGCAATAGTTTTTCACGCGCCGTTTTATGCACACGATTAAAATCCCGATCCGAAAGCTAGGGCAGCTCCCCATAAAAATTCGCACAAGGAACTCAAACAAGATAAATTGAAAACACCTCACAAGACTCAGAACGGGTGGGGGAACGAACGACTGCAGCTCTCTACAACTCGAACTCTTCTTCGTGGATGTCAAAGTGGCTCGAGCCAATGTCTTGGACGGCGTGCTCGACCGCGCGGGTCATGGCGTCGGGACCCGACACGAACACCCCAATGACGGGCTTGCCACAGGTCACGATCGACTGGTCGTTATGAAAGGTGAACGCGTCCTTAACGATCGCCTTCGTGTTGGGACGCTCACCGAGCACGACCTCGTAGTGGCTCAGTAGATCACGGTACGTGTGGACGTCCGAGTCCGAGACGAAGAGCGCCGGCGTGCCGACCGACTGGAAGACGTTCAGCTCGAATCCCTTCGAGGCGCCGGCCACTCCTGCCGCCTTGCGCTTGGAGAGACGCTCAGCGAGCACGTACACAAACACGATGGTCGCAGCAGCGATTGGCATGGACGCGTTCACAAACTGCTGCAGTGGCCAGAGGTGCTTCTTCGTGCCACGCTTGACCTTACCGCCACCAAAGTCGAGGTAGACAAGCATCAGCACAGCGACGACCACGACGGTCGTAAACACCAGTGCGCGGTATGTGCGCGACCGCAGCGGCTCCGCGAATGCCGTGGGCGTGGGCGAGGAGGACGCATAAGTTGTCGGATGGATATGCTTACCCTGAAGCCGGTCCGTGTCGACACGGCGGGCCAGTACCTCCTCAGACGGCAGACGCGTGAGGTAGAAGTGAGTCTTAAAGTACTGTTCACGCGGATCCAGTTCGCGGAGCCGGACGAGCACGGGGTGGATTTCTTCGAGCAGAGCAAGCTCCCGGAACGAAAAGACGAACACAACCTTTTGCTGGAGCATCTGGTGGTGGTCAAGCTTAGCCACGAGGTCTTCAAGGATCGCAAACATCGGCGTCGCACCGATCCCTCCGCCGACAAGCAGCACGGTCGAGTACTCGTCGTACAGCTCGAGCGACGCACCGTAGAATCCATCGACGTACACGGTCGGCAGCACGTTCTTGTCTCTGCATTCGTTGGCATGTGACACGAGGTCCTTGGTCCAATCACCAAGCGACTTGAGCAGCACAGTCACAGTCGTGGGACTGGTACGAGGTGATGAGGCAATGGTAAACGCGTGCCACTGGAGTTTGGAGATAGCCGGTACGTTGAAGTAGAGGAACTGACCCACGCGGTAGTAGCCGTCGCGCCCAGGCGACCGCTTCAGTACGACCTTGACAATGTCGCTGTCGATGGCCGTGAGCTCCTTCACTTCGATGGGCGAGAAGTTGCTGGTCATGGACATGGCGCGACCGAAGCAGTAGACGATGAACGTCGGTGCGACAAACCACACAATGTTGGCCCAGTGCATGACGGCGAAGATGACGGCGAGGAAGAGGAGCTGGTGCGAGTAGTAGAAGACGTTGTAGAACTTGCGGCGCACGAACGGGATCGACGTGATGCCAATGATCAGGAACATGAGCAGCGCGAGCTCCCCAAACACGTTGAACCAGACACCGTACCCACTCGTGGCAATGTCGCAGTCAAAGCACGGCAGAGCCTCCTTCTTCCAAGTGCCCTCGCGGATCCACATCCAGTAAAAGGCGGCGCAATGGAAGAAGGCCGTGAGCACGGTCACGACGCCCAACCAGCGGTGGTACTTGATGCCGTTGGCGTACGAGATGTTGAAGAACTCCATCCACGCGCTGTTGCGGGTCGCCGGAAGAAAGAGGAACGCAAGGTTGAAGATGCATGAGAAACCGAGCGTGGTTCCAATGACGTCGAGGTAGTCATTGAAAGCGAGCGGCTTCTTGAGCCGGAGCTTGGTGCGTTCAATACGCTTGGTGTAGGGCGTGACAAAGACATAGATGTTGCCCAGCACGAGCCCCCAGAAAAAGATCCACTCGCCGTAGGTCCAGTACGAGACTTTTCCAAACAGCGACGGCTTGCGGCGCAGCACGATAGCGAGCTTGAGCATGTAGTGAGCCGAGATGCGGCGGACGTTGAAGTGGCGCAAGAATTCGATGAGAAGCCCACTGATAAAGAGCGGAAGCATACCGTAGAGAAGGAAGTAGGTCGGCAGGATCATTTCCGCGTGGCCCTTGACGGGCCCCGTGGGGGCGTTGCGGCCCGTGGCTTGGTTCTTGGGCACGCCCCACCACTCCTTGAGCATGGTGGTCATGTCGACGCTGTAGAAGTCCGTGTACCACGAGATCATGCCAAAGATGTAGGTGCCCATGGTCGTGAAGAGCAACACCTGAGCGAGATTGCCGACAAAGCGGTAGCGCGTGTTCCAGCGCGACGTGTCCTTCGATGGCGACGACGGCTCTTGAAGCGAAGCGCGCGCGTTCGGCGTCTTGACCGAGACGTAACTGTCTCGGTTCGGAGTGGGTGGTGGCACCATGAGTGGAGCACTCGTTGAGAAGGGACCGTGGCGACTTGTGTGGGCGGAGGAGGATTTCCAAATGAGCACAACCACAAGAGTGCGGGAAATTCGGGTGCGTTGCAGGAAAAGTGACTTGCCCAAAGTCGGACGGGAGGCAATCAGTTTACACTTGCGATTTGGATACGAATTCCAACGTCAAAACGGAGCGAATCCTTTAAAATCCGCGAGAGGAGGAGGGCAGCCGGTGGTTGCGAGCGGGAAAATTTTCCCCAGATGGACCGACGCAGGCGGCTTATCACGATCGGCACGGGTGGGAAGATCGGTCACGGCTGGGCCCGTGCGAGGCGTGCAACATTTTATTCTCGCGGAGAAGGGAGAAAGGGTGTGTGAGAGAGGCTTCAAGTTTGCCGAAGACGGGGTGATCAAGAGATCGCCTTATTATTATCCATCACGCGCTGAGAAGCCTTGTGTACGAGCTTCAGTCCGCTCGAAGCGGGTGGCTGGCATCGATTGCCATGAAGTCTCTTGTCCCAGATTATTTGGTGGGTCCCATATGACGCCAGACGTGACATTTCCGCTCCTCCAGCTTCCCAGGATGTTAAGTCTGGTTGGTGGAGGTAACTTGCGGCCGCCTCCTACTCATGACGCGGCAATAATCTTTGCTGTGGTTGGAAGTGCCCGGTAATCGTAACAGAAGGATATTATTGAATATGTTCTCTCCAAAACTCGTGGGAAAATATACACCAGTGTGGGACGGCAAACAGCCGATGAGAACCTACACCACCCTTGTGAGGGTGGCACCGTTGGGCTTCTTCTCACACCCTCGTGACACCGACCGCAAAATCTCCGATCTCTAGGTGACTCAGATTCAATGTGTTTTGGAGTGTGCTTTAACCGCGGTGCTCGTGCGCGCATTGGCGTCATCCTTCTGCTTGGGGTCGTGTGATGATGAAGAAGATATGTACTGTATCGGCAGCCTGGGAACTGAGAGGAGACTTGGATCCCAAGCCTGAGTCCTGAGTTTCTCTCTTCGCTCTCTATACCGGCTTTCTGCTTGAGATTAGTACAGTACGGATAAGCTTCCGCCGTCGATTACGATATGGCCAAGAGGAATGGATTGTTGCCTCTAATCTAAGATCGGAGAGTTTGTGGCTGGTTCTCCGCGCAACCGGCCTTGCCATTCTAAAAGAATGCGTGCTCAGATGCGCTGAGTAGAAGGAACCGAGAGCTGACTACGAAAGACCGCGAAACCCTCACTCTCTCTGTCACTGCAAATATTTGTGTCTACAGTACACGACAAAGATCCCTTGCATACATATTCTTCAACGATCTGGGCGTGATCGGCTTGGATCCCCAGTCTACCAGCTGAGTGTCTTGAGAGAATCATATGTGCAATCCTGTTCGACTTTTTCCGCGAGGCCACTTCTAGTACTGTATGTACGGCGCCAAATTTACAACTACTGTACAAGCCCGACGTGAAGCTTACTGTATGGACACAGAACTTCGGCAGTGGTGCGCTTCCAGTCGGCGATCGCCTGCTTGCTTTGTACTGTAATTCGAGAGAAGTGCTCGACCTCATCTTCGAACTCGACTGGCCATTTCGAACATCCCCCTTTGGTGCTCGTGCTTCGCTGGCGACCTGGCGTGTGGCAACTCGCACAACCTGACACCATTTTGCTTTACAGTATCGCGCTTGACGACTTCCTTCTAAAGTTTTGGGGGAGTGTAGAGCTTCACCGGAAGATCTCATCCTTCCGTCGCAGTCTGTTTCTCATACTGAAGTAGAGATCTGCGGGACCTACTTGGAAGCAACGCCGATCGGAGTGAGAATGGCGTGAAACTTTTTAAGTTGTCTGAGCACGTTTCTGGTGGTTTGCCACTAGAAGTGTAGCCATATCGACATAGGTACATAACCTCGGTGGAGTGGCAGTGGCCGTGGCCACTGTTTCTGTCACGACAGCAGAACCGTGCAAGAGGGATTGGAGGTCTGTGGGCGTGTACTCCAGTGAAGCAAAATGAAGATGAAGCTTTCAGAGTATTCTTCTTCCCATCGGCGTGGCTTTTACATCAAAGCTCACTGCACCGGTACGTACACCACAGTGTGAATATGGAGTGTTTTCGTATCGCGTTCTTTTTTGTTAGCGTGGTGTACTGTACTTACCGTACTGTGCTTGAGCAGATCGAGGAGGCACGGCGACCCAAAATTTGTGGGGTGGGGATCTTGACGCATCACCATCCGGCTCGTGAAAATTCGCATGCGTGTACAGTATCATGATCATTCCAGGATCTCCTGGCGCTTCCATCTTCAATGTAAAAGGCGCGTCGGTCATCACGGTACTCTCTCTCTCACAAAAGTTTTTTAATCTAGTACATCAATACAACAAGACAGAGCTGTCGAATACGGAGGCATCAACGCAACGAAGAACCCGTCACCGCACTTTATACACAACGGCGAATGCGCCCTCTGCCAAGTGACTCGCGATCTTCCAGCGTACAGCGATATACTAGCTGATCGAGCAACAGGACCTGTACACTTGTCAGGATCCGTTGCTCCCGGGTCTCGGTTCAAGAGGCAAGGCTTTGGAAAGGACTTGAGTACCCCGCCAATTGATCTCAAAGGTCTCTGTAATGTTATCTGTATCGATCCACTCAAATCCAGTCTCAGGGAGAATTTTGGGCACGAGTAGTTTGCCACTCTCAACGTGTGACCTCACT
>JAADXL010000686.1:0-19457 GCA_023337755.1 Pythium aristosporum | reverse complement strand
GCGACTCGCACCCGCTTACTCACGTGGCAACGTCCAAACTTAAGAGCCCGAGGCTGTGTGCACCACACTAAGCTTTCACGTATTGGTACGGGTTATGGGAATGGTACTGGTCTTGGGAAATTTGCTGATATATGGTACGGGTTTTGGGAAATCCTCCATCACTTGTGCAGGCAGCACCACCAACAGTCCATGTGCTGGTTGCTTTCCAGCTCGGTCCCCTCATCAACCCTACCCATCAAGAACACCTCCCCCTTTTGCCTTTCACAACCCATCATAACCATATCATCAATTTACGAGAGGTCTTGGTTTTTCCCAGTTTCACTCTATACTAGTACCCGATAACATATAAATGCATAGAATCTATTTGCACCACTAAATCGAATTCCACATTTTTCAGCACAACTGCAATGTGGGACCCGCATGGCTTCACGGTGATGTCAGCAGCTTGCCTTTGATCCCCATTTTTTCCTCAGGACAGCGGCTGGTGTCACAGACGGCGGCCTTCTCTCGCTGAGAAGGACTGTGGATTTTATCAGCATCCCCCTTATCCACGCTCCCACAATCGCTTCTCCCCTTAGTCCATCGCTCAGCGCGACCCTCGGAATTATTAGACCGGCGCAGTATTAGAAGACTGTAGTCGCCCTCCTCGCAGCTGAAACAGACCCTCTCTCCTCATGTCGGACGTCGCGCCGTCGTTCTTCCCCACGCCCCATGAGATCGCCGGCGGCATTCGCTGGATGCGCGAGCACCCGGTGGTCGCGACTGCTGCGGCTGCGGCCGCCACGGCCGTGAGCGTCATCTCGTTCCTGCGGACGTCGACTCTGGTCGTCGACGACGATTCCGACGACGACCTCGCCTGCGCGCGCCTCGCGCTCCACAGTACGTCGCTCCAGGACGACGATCTGGATCTGCCCCCACCGCGCGAGCGGTTCGCGACCTGGGCTGCCGACCGCGAGAACGACGCGCCCGTGCTTCATCGTGACAAGCGCAGCCAGTCCCATCACGATTTTACGGTCCACAAGCTCCGGAAAGACGCCGAAGACGTGCAGAGCACGACTGACAGCGACGTCTCGGGTCTCTCGCGAAGAAATAGCCCGCCGTCGTCGAATCGCCTGAGCGACGACACCCAGACGGAAGGAAGCCGAGAAGACTCGCCGCGCGGCGTGGACATCCCGCCGACGTGTATTGAAGGCGAGTGCTACGAACCCGAAGACGATCAGGACTCGGCCTCTCCGCAGTGGGGCTGGTACGTGTCGACGACGCCCCCCGACGAACAGTACGCGTGATTTACATCCCGTGGGGAAGCAGCTCCTCTCCTTCCAGACGAGCCCTCCGCCAACCCACGAGACTGTTTTCCATAGAGTCTGCTGCATTTTCTCGAGAGCCGAGGCCCCATCTCTTCTCCTTTTGTATCCGTTTTCTATTTAATTAATTTCGCTCTCTTGTTCATTCTTCCAACGGGTCTCCTTTTCTGGACTGCTTCCTTCTCTTCGTCGCAGGGTGCAGAGAGCGCGTATCCATTCGTTCATCCACACTCCATGGAGAAGAAGCGGCATCGATGCTTCCTACGGTATGGATACTGGATCCTCGGACGAAGCGACGCGCCGCTTGGGGAGTCTCAGCATGAAACGCTTGGACGGTTTTGCCAGGCAGACAACTTTCCTGCGGGAGATAGAGAGAAGGCGGTGGACGCCTCCGATAGACAGTACAGCATGTCAACACTACGTAGATACTGGAGAGTACCCATGATGCCTTGATGGCGAAAATATCGAAGCTCCCTCAGGAAGTAAGTAGGTGGTAGTTCATACTCTGATATTGGGTCTTTACCATCACGTTACAACACCAAATGCCATCGAATGCCTGTGTCTCTACTCGGACATGACGCCGCCGTCGCTCGAGACGCGGTGGAGCTTGGGCACCATGCCGCCGCTCACGGCCGCCTGAATGATCGACTGGACGCCCTCGGGACTAAGAAAGTTGTCCTCGAGGCCGAGGAACCGCATCTGCGGACACGCACCGCGCGCGAGCACCTTTTGCAGCGGCGCCACGCAGTTGTCCGTGATGAGGTTGCCGCCCATGCACAAGTACTTGAGCTTCTGGAGCGGCGTGGAAGCGTGGCCGAGCGCCACCATGAGGCGGCGCAGCCCGCACTCACCAATGTAGTTGCGGCGCAGGTCGAGCCGCACGAGACCGGGCAGCGCCCGCGACTCGAGCAGCCGCGCCACGTCGGCCACGCCGGCGTCGGCGATGCTGTTGCCGCCGAGCAGCAGATCGTTGAGCGACGGACACGCGCCGCGCGCGAGCGCGTGGCACAGCGCACGCAGCCCGTTGCGGCGGCTCGTGTTGGTGAACGCCGAGACGATCTGGAGCTTGCGCAGCTTACGGCCGACGCCGATCGAGAGCGCCGAGGCGAGCTGGTGCACGACAATCTCGCCCAGGTTGTCGTGCGAGACGTCGAGCTCCGTGCAGCCCCACGCGTGGAGCGCGAGCTTTTGCTTGGGCGACGTCGGCTCAGAGCACGGGTTCGCAGTGCGGAAGACGGCGAGGCGCTCGAGGTTGACCATGCGGCAGAGCATGGACGACGTCGGGTCCGCCGTGAAGTACTGGTGGAGCTTGGTGACTTCAATCTCGAGCGTGGCGACGCATGACGGCAGGACGGCGGCCGCGTACCGGTTGAGGCACCGGAGCGTCATGACCTGGCGTCCGTCGAGGAATGAAAAGACCGAGCGGACGCAGTCTTCGGGCAGGCGGCCGAGAAGGCGGCCCGACGTCGTGGTGGAGACCACAGCACGGGACGTTGGGACCGCGGGCGTGACACGACGGCGCTTGGCCGCGGTCGTGAAGTGCGACGAGAGACGCGGGCGCTTGCCGGCCATGGCCGCGCGAATGCAGGCGTCGGCGACTTCCTTGGAGGCCGCGGCCTCGTGGAAGCTGAGCGACACGAGCGACTGAAGGCGGCGGCGTAGTGTCGCCGTGTTGCGGTACTCGTCGAGCGAGCTCGCGCGCGAGTACAGCGACAGTTCGATGCGCTTGGCGAGCGCCGTCGCGCCTTCCCGAGCCGAGGTCGGGACGCTGGGACGGCGGTCACGACGGCGCGTAGCCGTTGCGGGGGCTGGTGCCGTGGGCGAGACCGGCAGGGTAGACAGGAAGGCCTGGACAGCGGTCGGCGCGACGGCATCAGTCTCCTCTCCGTCGGCGGGTGCCGAGGTGGACGACGAGCGGTTGCGCTTCTCGGTCAGCGACAGGATCCGCTGGACCATGACGCGGCGGTCCGGCAGGTCGCGCGCCGACTGCCACGGCACGGGCTTGGGCTCTTCCGGCTGCGGCTGTTGCTGTTGGAGATGACGCACAGCGTCCTCCTCGTCGGTCTCGTCGTCTCCTTCTTCAGGCACGGGCGTGATGCTCAGGCGCGACGACGAGTCGGAGAGGCGCTGCTTGAGCTCGGCGTCGCTGGGCTCAGCCGCCGGCGCGAGCTGCGTCCACTGGTACTGGAGAGCTGTGGCCGTGAGCGGCGAGACGGGCTGCGCGGTGGCCACGGCCGCGACCGCGAGGCGGCGCGAGGCTGAAGGGGTCGAAGAGGTGGACGGCATGCTTTAGTACTCGAGTCAAACGTAACGTTACGAGACGAGTGGGTACTGGACGGGAAATTGTCCAGTGACTTCTGACGCTCTGGAGAAAAAGCGGAAATGGGGATCCGGTCGCGGGGTCTCTGGAGATCCAGACGCCAGAAGTTCCGTGGTTCGGAATCCAGAGTTTCTAGCGTCCAGGAAGAAGTGGCGGAGGAGGGACGAGAGAAGGCCAGGGCGTGAGTTACCATCTCACCCGTCCATTTCCTTCGTGAGTGCCGGCGACTGTTCGAGGTCTCGTGTCCCTTCCACTAAACCAGGTGGCCACGGCCCTATCCCCGGATCCACCAGCCGCGGCGTGGTGGCCGTGAACACCAGCGGCTGAGGCCAAATGGGCCTTTTTTCTTCGAGATGACAGCCTGCGATCAACGCGATTTTGCCAAGAGTGTCGTGCCCACGTCAAGAAACGGAACAGCTGACCACATCCGGGTCTTCGATCACGGTCGTGTAACGGCACCCATTCCGGAGCCACTGGCGCCGGGCGGAAAGTGTGACCCGGATGCAGGCTGCGACTGGATGGGTGGAGGCAAGGTGGTGTCCGTCCAGCAGGGCGAGAACGCTTCCAAAGGCTGGTGGATTCCAGAGACCAACGTCAGCCTGAGTCTGACTGAGGATGGTTGGATGCTGCTGCAAGATGTTTCCCGGTCTCTACCTGCTGCCGATGCGAATCCGTGGATAATGGGAAAAATCTGGAATCTTGCAGTATCGGCACGGCTGAGAAAGCTGAAAGCCATACAGGATCCCATTTTGGGATTGGGGGCTGGCTGATGATCGAACTTTCTCACCAAGGATCGGTCACCACTGAACTCATCAGGCGTTTTCAGCACTCTATGCCATATCCAAAGGCGCATTCTTTTCGCTTCTTGTGCCATCCTGGTCACAGAGCTCGGCTGATAATCAGGAAGCCCTCCCCACGACCGAACCTCGCGTGATTTACGTTCTTTGCTCAGGGGGCATCGTTGAATCGCTTTCGCGGCGCGCGTGGGAAGAAAACCAAGAGCCACTTCTCTTCGTGTGCGTCAGCTTTTGCCATCTCTCTGTCTCTCTCTCTCTTGAATACATAGTGGAGTGAGTGCTGATGGGGTTGTCCCCTTCAACACAAATACCCGTCAACTCCGATCCCTTAAGCAACTCTGGAAGCCCACTCAGTAGAGTCTAGAAGAACCTGCGTGCATAGAAGATTGAAGTGAGTAGGATGCTACTGTGGTTGGACGCAGACGAGCGCACTTGGCATCACTGCATGCTCTCTCGCAAAAAAACTCATGGAGACCCCATCAAGCCTCCATTCGAATCTGCGCCTTTCGTGGAGTCCACTGCAAACTGTTTCGCGGAGGTTACTATTATTACCACGCTCAACAACCACTGTGAGCTCTCCTTTTCCTCCCACGACGTTCTGTATTGACACGTCAAGTGTTGCTAACTGTAAGTATCCACTCTAGTTGGTCCAGTGTATGGGCCGGGGGGCTGTGTAGTCACAGTGTGACTATGGAGCCATCCTTTTCCGGGAGGACACCAACGATGGGAGTTGTACACTCGGCAGAGGATGGTCTGCGCCTGTGCGGGCTGTTGGACTCTCCTTTCCTCAATGGGCTCTGTCGAGAGCGTTGATGTCCTAAGCGCTACAGCGATCATCCTTTTCATGAAAGGCCTGATTAAACCTCCATGATGTCCAAAGTATTAGTGGGAAAGAGCTGTGGGCAGTCCATATTGTATTGCAGCTGTGTCACACACACCATCCCACACACATCGCCTGCGCATACCACGTGGTTTCCCAACATGTTGGTGCATTTATGAGAAGCGAATTCAGACGGCGAGAAGCGAATTACCAAGAGGCACTCGCGCCAGGCTCGGTCTCCGCATGGGAGAAGTAGTACGCGGTGGTACCATCGCTCTCTCTCTCTTGCATTGCACATCAGCGACGAGATCAAACTATCCCCGCTGGGACGGATTCTTCTAGCGCTCCCGCCAGAAGTCTTCGTGCAGAAATGAAAATGTCTATGAATCCGAGCGGCTGGGTTCCTGGAAGTCCTGGAGCGCCATCGGCAACATGACCTCAAACAACTTACTCAATAATCTCACCGTGCACGGAGACTGTCAATCAACTTGATTTATGATGACCAGGCGGGAGGTTCCCAATCGAAGTAGCTGGCTTCCACTGGAAGCCAGCTAACCTCCAATCCTGCAAATCCCATCCGACCTTCTCCGTTCGTGTACGTTGAAGCAGCCTTCCCGGAGTGAACGAAAATGATGACGAAGCCAACACCCCACAGTATTTCACAGTGTCAAGCAGTCGCAAAAGCGATCCGCTGCTCGGATGAGTCCCTATCGTGGACTGCCTCGCGGCTCGCCTCTTGACAGTCGAGAGGAGCGTGATCATTTCGTATAATCACTACGAGGATTGTACTCTGCACGCGGTGTTCCTAAGGCATACCCGCAGAGAGCGTAATCTCCTTTACACGAAATGGGCCACGGCGGCAATGGCAGCGGCAAGGCAGTGGCACTGGCATGGGAACTTCTGATCAGTTCAGTCGTGCATACTCTGAGCTGTTCAGTCCCGCTAGGAAACCGTGGGTGGCACTTCAATGTTTGCGCAGCCTTGTTAGCGCACACGCTCTGACCTGTATTGTACATTCACTCTCGCAAGGTGCGAACTTAAGACGGACTTAAGCCGAACCGCAGTGGTTCAGTCCTCCGTACTGAAGTAACGCGATTAAGTAAACGCGAAGTGATTGCCGGTAATATAGGCACGGGGATTGCCTGGCAACTTCGAGCGACCATGGCGGAGAATCGCACGACCGACTTCCTGCAGCAATGCCAGCAGTACTCGCAGCGCAAGGGCGAGACCAAATCCAAGGTAGAGGACCCTGCGCGCCTTCTGCTCTAGTAGTCCGTGTGAGCTGATTTCGTTCTGTGGGCAGAAAACGCATTCGCCCATTCAAGAGAATGCCCAGTTCAACGCGGCCGCGGCCGATGTCTCCAAGGAGATCACGCAGGTGACCAAGCGCATGCAGCAACTGACGCAGTGTGAGTTGTTTGGTTTTGCGCGCATACGATTGAGGAGAGGGTGTATCGTCCGTATTCACACGGGGGTGATATTCTCTTCCCTGTGTAGTGGTGCGGCAAAACAACATGTTCAACGACCCGACCGAGGCGATCAACGAGCTCGCGGCTCTTGTGAAGAACGACATCACAGACATTAACGTGCAGCTCGACAACCTGCAGGTATGCGCATGTGTTCTAGAGCGGATGAATGCGCCAGTAATATAACTGACAGAGAATCTTGTGTGTGAAAATGACAGGAGTACGTCAACAGTCGACGCTCGACATATTCATCCCGGCAGGCCGCGAACCACTCGGACGCGATCGTGTCACTGATGAAGACGAATCTGATCGCGACAACGAGGGGCTTCAAGGACATCCTGGAGGTCGGCTGCTCACAGAATTCTCTCTGAGAGAATGACAGAACCAATGATAAAGCTCACGATTGCTGTCGGCTGATATATGGAATAACAGGTCCGGCAAGAAAACATGAAGCTCACACAGAACCGCAAAGCGCGGTACGGCAAGACGGCCTCCAGCGCATTGGGTAAGCCGCTAGCTTTCAAGGCGCCCGCGCGGCCGGGCGCCCCCAACGGGAATGGGAACAGCTCGGACGTGAACCTCGCCAACTCGTTGCCGCGGCCATACGGAATGCAGAGCGATGAGCCTGGCAGCAGCAGCAGCAGCGAGATCGTGCCGCTGATCTCGAGCGTCGCGCAGGAACAGATCGTCGCGGAGCAGCAGAATTACATGTCGTCCCGCGCCGAGGCCATCACGCAGATCGAGAGCCACATCGTGGAGATCGGGCAACAGTTTGGTCGGTTATCCACCCTCATCCAGGAACAAGGAGATATGGTTCGAAGGTACGACACTGGAGCATGACTTCTCGATGGTTCTTTTTGGACGCCTACTCATGTTTTGATGGATCTGTGTAGAATCGACGACCACGTAGACGACGCCGTCGGCAACATCCACGCCGGGGAGAACGAGCTGCTGAAGTACTACTCGAGTCTCTCCAACAACCGCATGCTCGCAGTCAAGGTGTCGGCTATTTTATTCCTCTTTCTCATCTTCTTCATGTTCTTTTTAGCTTAGAGAACAAACCAGATAACCAGCATGGAGGGGTCGATCGAATACCCTACTGGCTAATCGATAGAAGCAGAAGCTGGATGCAAAGCACACGATTTTTGGCGAGCGTTTATTCGTTCTTTGTTGCGTTCTTCTTTTGCTTTTCCCGCAGCGTCATGAACGAGCCAAATGCGACTGCTACGACGGTCGCACCCTGTGCGATGACGCGCGCGCGCATGTACCGCTGCTGGGTCTTCTGGTCGGCCATGGTCATGAACGAGCGCAGACCGCCCACAAGCACGCCCGCCGTCAGCACGCAGCCAATGGGCACGAGCGGCTCTTCCTTGAACTTGCGCTTGGTCTTCTCCCACCCGGACTCGGGAAACGGCGGGATCTCCATGGTCAATCAATCCGCGGATATTCTGTGGATCGGCGGCATCAACCCCAAGTCATCCCGCATAGACAAGCAAGTGGTTAACTTACACGGTACCAATTCATCTTTGTGGTTGCCTTTGAATTGCAATTCAGATTCCTCAATTCACCAACTATCAACTTTGACAGGTACTGTCGCGTGCCCGACCCCCTCGGTGGCAAACCAAAGGCTCCGCTGGAAGCGCCCCCCACCGCTCGCTCGTTTCTCAGTCGTTGCCACCTGAAAGACCTGATCCGATCGCCATGCTCAAGCTCCGCCAGCAGGTCGTGCGCCGCGTCGCCGCCCAGCGCTCGTTCGACTGGGAGGGCGTCTCCAAGAAGCTCACGGACCCGCGCGCGCGCGCCGCGCTCGACAGCCTCCGCAACCTCCACGGCGAGATCCAGGGCGAGGCCCGCGAGTTTGTCAAGGCGCCCGAGCCCATTGACTTTGACTACTACCGGTCCGTCATTAAGAACAAGGACCTCGTGAACGCCATGGAGGAAAACTACAAGAGCATCACGTTCCCGACCATCACGGCCGCCGATCTCGACAGCTTTTCGGGCGAAGTGCCGGAGGAGCTGCGCGTGAACGAAACCGAGACCATCAACCAGCTCGTGCGTTCTTATTGTGCGACTGCTGCGGGGTGAACGCAAAGCTAATATGTGTATTGTTGCAACAGTTTGTCCAGCTGGAGGACAAGGTCCAGGACTCGAAGAACCGCATTGTCGAGCTCCAGGAGATCATCTCGCTGCTCGAGCAGACGCGCACGACGCTCGACACGACCATGGACGAAGTCACGGCCATGTACCCCGAGGTCGGCGAGGAGATCGACGACGAAATTGCCAACTACGAGTGGGAGAAGGACACGCAGGGTTAAGCAGACTTTTTCTGCATCCCAGTACATACACGTGCGAGCTTGCAGGAAAAATGACAGAGGAAAGCCCGTTGAAGCGTTCGTCGACGTGTGTTGTCATGGCGTGCATCATTTCTGCTGCTGGCTCTGGGAGTGTAGGCAGTGGGCGTGACTCTGTGTGCCCTTGGGACGAACAGGATGGACGCTGCCACGGCCGTCTTCCTGCAATGCCCAAGACGTGGACTACCAAATATACAAGGCCATGGAAACTTCGCGTGGAAGATCTTGGTGGCGTCTCAGAAAAGAAACGTGTTTATATTTTGTTCTCGGTGACTACCGTTCGTGTCTACGTCTCCCGCATGCGGTAGGCCTCGGGCACGCGAAAGAGCTTCTTGGGCTCCGTCTTGTCGACGCACTTGTTGTAGGCGTCCACGGACGCGGCGCACTTGACCAGCGCCTTGTTGCCGAGGTCCGCGTCCGGCGCGTCCTTGGACGGCTTGCCGTGCTCGTAAAAGCACGCGAAAAACGTCTCTGCGGCCTTCTCGCAGCCCGCGGGCACGCGCGGAAAGTTGGTGCTCACGCGCGGCACGCTGTCGTTGCCGCTGTCGGTCTTCATGGTCACGAGGTGGATTCGATTGTGTTCGATCGAGTGACACCGACACGCACTCCCGCAGTATACAAATTCCAAGATAAAATAGGTGTTGCCACAAAGCCACCCACCATCGGATAGGAATGAATATTGATGAGGGCCGACGCATCCAGGGAGAGAGTTCTATAATGTCCATTGGAGATTTCTGCACTAGCTACACCTCCGGACTGTCGGACGTCGCATCAATAAGATTGCCAACGAGCCGTGAAGTTAACAGTTCAGCTCACCGGCGGATTGAGTAGACGGTCTTCGAGCTCCTGACCCGTTATCTACGGAGAGCCGCACACGATATTAACTGCTCAGTGTCAGATTCTCATCGATTGTACGGAGCGAGGAGCGCCAGGCAGTGAACGACCACTTCGCTGCGGAATACGATATCCTCGGCAAACTCTGCAAGTGGTCGCTTGCCGTTGACGCGCCTCCTCCTGGGTAGCAAAGAGTGATAGAGAGATTGCACGTACGTTCCATCATCATCTTCGCCCTCATCGAAAAACAGAAACTGAGCGCTGTGGAAGGCCATCTCCGTGTCAATTGCACCAGCCACGGCTGTTGCCGCTGTCCGTGCGATCTGCCAACACAATTACGGGTCAGCAACCTTCGATCACCTCACCTTGGTGTTTCTCATGAACGTACCGCTCCGCCAAATCTGTTCTTGCTGGTACGGACCAACCGCTCAATCGTCTCTACGTTCGTTGTGTTGCCCCTCGAGCGGTTGATCGCGCGCGTGATCGCTCGCGTCATGCGCACACGCGCGCCGGAGCGGTAGAACGCCATTGTGGTGGACAAGTCGTTGCCACACGTTGGTGATCCGCTGGAAGCACTCGCCACAGCCCAACAAACAGCAACAGATTCGAGAGGTTTTGATAACCTCACGTCACAGCAAACGTTACGAACTGTATCAGTTGTTGGAAGGAGTTTCCGATACGAACCCAATCAGGTGTAACCAAAAATGAAGCCACTTCGGCATCTCGTCGGATTGGGGTGATTCCCACACAGCAAGCAACGCCGCTTCATCATCGATGAACAAGGAATATGACGACTCCAACGTCAGCAAGAGCACTCAGAATCAATAAAGTTCTTTTTTTTCTCTTAAATACGAGCATGGCGCGCACGATATTACTCTCCATGCGCTGCTGCGTGGCAATGCTGGTGGGCGTGGTGATCGTCCTCAGTAGCAGTGGGTATGAACCATCCCCATTCGGGATCGCAGCACGCATGGGGGCCCTCTTTGGCTTGGTTGCAAAACGAGCAACTCTTGTTCATCGTGAGCATTTTGTTGCAGGACGTGTCCACCTCTTGAGTTTCGCCTCCCGCAGAGGACTCACCTTCCGCCTCGCCCGTACGTGGTGAAGGTGTGCCCACTGTCGACGATCCGTCACCACACATGGTGAGTACTGGCGATGTGCTTGAGCGTGTGAGCTTTCTCGGTGGCTCGGGCAGTTGTGTCGATTGTGTCGGCGATAGTGTTGCGCTCACTGTTCCGTCTGGCTCGTGAACTGAGAGCACGTCCTGGTCATCCTCGTCCTGCTCGTCGCCTTCGTAGTATCTTGCCACCGAGAGGCTAGTGATGCCGACCACGACACCCAGCACGACTGCGGGGTTCTCTCGGACGAATTGGACAGCGCGCACGACTTCGTTCGTTGTGGGGAAGAACGACGCGGCGGCTTCCGCCTCCTCGATGAGCATGACGCGCTTTTGTTGCGGCTCGGATTTCAATGTTCGAGTGCTCGGCAGCGGCTGTCGAGCCTCAGATCGGAATGAGGAGTGACGTTCGATTCCAAAAGTGCGGTGTGATGTATCCACACTGCTGAGTTCGCCAAACTGAAATGTTGCGTGGCGCTGTCACGGAGGAGCCTCGATCCCAGTTGCGTCTGTGACCAGTTCGCTCTTCCGCCACTAGATGACTGAACCAGGATGGGACTGCCCCACAAGTATACAAAGGAGCTGAGGGCTGGACAGCGCAATCGCCGGTGTCCCTCTGGTCGACTAGGGAACATCACTCTAACCACCTCAAAGTGGATACCCATCTCTTCCCTCAATTATCAAAACACGGTGCTATCAATCTATAGTTCCACTACTGGAGGTGATCAATGCGTAACCCTTCCGAAACCGCGGTTCGGCATCCCCTACCCCTTTTGTCAATCGGTGAACCGTGAACCGTTTGCGGACCCTACCCCCTTTTGACCCTGCGGGCAAACGGGCATTTGACTGGAGGTTGGGAGGGGCGAGTCGACTGACTTGGTTTTTGTATGCGGTCCATGCGATGGCTGGCGGTTGGTGGGGCGGGTCTTTGCAGGAAGCGCCTGCAGTCTCTCAGTCAAAGGGAAAGAGAAGAGTGACAGGTGCGTCGACATGGCGGCGGCGGCCGGAACCGGCGCTGGCGGAGGCGACGGAGGCGGCGTGGATGGAGAATACGGTACTGAGGAACGTACTCAGAGCACCTGCGGACGTGGCCGTGCAAACAATTGATGGAGGCGGAGAGCGAGCCGGACCAAAGTGCCGGATTCGTCGGTGCAACAGAGACCTGGATCCAGGGACCTTTGCGCTGCAAATGCTGCGGCGGCTCTATATGCAACGCGTTTCCTAGATTTATCAGTGTGGACCCGATTGCCGTTCTCGACGCTTCGGATCCAAACCGCGGCGTGATGCTTTCTCCCGTTGTCTCTTCCTGCATCTCCATTCATTGCCGCTCAGCATCGCCTCCATCGCCTCCTCCAGCGCCATTCCGACCGCGTCTAGTATCTATAGAGGAACGAGCCACAAGATTCTGACTTTTTCTATGGATTTTTAGGTTCAAGATGCAGATCTTCGTGAAGACTCTGACCGGCAAGACGATCACGCTCGACGTCGAGCCGTCGGACAGCATTGACAATGTCAAGCAGAAGATCCAGGACAAGGAAGGCATCCCGCCGGACCAGCAGCGCCTGATCTTCGCCGGCAAGCAGCTCGAGGACGGCCGCACGCTTTCGGACTACAACATCCAGAAGGAGTCGACGCTCCACTTGGTGCTACGCCTGCGTGGTGGTGCCATCGAGCCGACGCTGCTCGCGCTCGCCAAGAAGCACAACGTCGAGAAGAAGATCTGCCGTGTGTGCTACGCGCGTCTCCCGCCGCGTGCCACCAACTGCCGTAAGAAGAAGTGTGGCCACAGCAACCAGCTCCGCATCAAGAAGAAGTTGAAATAAGCGCGCAGGCCTGGTTGGCCCCCACTTCTGCTGGCGTGCGCATTTCCGTGCGGACGTTTTGCCACTCTTTCTCAAGACGAGCTCTCCTCTCGGCGGTTTCTTCTTGTCGCTTTCACGACACTTGCATGTGTAAATGCACCCGTGGAAATATGAACAACTGGCTGAGAGTTGATCCCCAATGGCGATGTGTGCTGGGAGTGGTGAGAGACTTTGGTGGTGTCGTCTTTGTTTGATAGTCAAATGCAGATCTTCTCTTCCAGCATTGGAACCGAGCGGAAGATTACCCACACCGTTTGTGACGGGCGAGCGATACAGTGAGGAGAGTGCCTGCTGAACGAGAAGAGGAAGCGACGACATAGATTACCACTAATCAAGTTCGGACTTGTTGAGGGTTGAAGCCAAGTGAAGTCCTTTGGCACAAGCACAAGCCGAGTCACCTTCAGAGACAGGCACCGGAACGGAGAGGAACAAGAGGAGATTGATAGCAAAACCCAGTGAGAGGCGTTTCCATTGAAGGTCGAGTGAACTAGGCTGTCGAGACACGTTTTCCTACAGGTCTAGTCTCTTCCTACAGCAAAGGCCCATCGGCTTAGTTGCCCACGGCCCAGACACGGATGGCACCGTCCGTGTAGCCCGAGAAGAGGACCGAGCCGTCGGCCGACCACGCGAGCGACACGGCGTGCGGCACCTGCGCGAGCTTGCCCTTGGGGAGCTCGAACTCGGGCTGCAAGTCGTGGACCACGATCTTGGACTCGAGGTCCCAGATCTTGATGCCCGACGACGTGGCCGCGCAGAGCCAGTAGCGGTTGGGCGAGAACACGAGCGAGTGGATAATGTCGCCGGCGACAAGCGAGTAGAGGCGCTTGCCCTCGTTGAGGTCCCACAGGTTGGCCGTGCCGTCCTTGCCACCCGAGGCACAGATCGATCCATCAGGCGAGACCGTGACCGTGTTGAGGTAGCCCTCGTGGCCGAAGAGGTTGGTGCGGAGCTTGCAGTTGGCAAGGTTCCAGATCTTGACGACCTTGTCCCAGCCAGCCGACACGATCAGCGGGTTAGCCGTGGACGGCGAGAAGCGCACGCAGGCGACCCACTCGGTGTGGCCCTCGTCCGTGATCGTGTACTTGCACTCGCCGAGCGTGTTCCAGAGCTTGATGGTCTTGTCGCGCGAGCCCGAGACGATCTGACGGTTGTCGGCGCTGAAGGCAACCGAGAGCACGTCCTTGGTGTGTCCGACGAAGCGGCGCGTCGTGATGCCCGTGTTCAGGTCCCAGAGACGGAGCGTGCCGTCCCACGAGCCCGAGAGCGCGAACTGGCCGTCCGACGAGATCACGACGTCCTGCACAAAGTGCGAGTGGCCCGTGAGGCGGCGGCGCTCAAAGCCGTACGACTCGCCGTCGTGGGTGAGCTGCCACACCACGAGGGTCTTGTCGCGCGAGGCCGAAACGAGGAGGTTCGGGTTCTCGCGGGTCGTGGCCAGCGCCGTGACGGCCTTGCCGTTGTGCGCGGCGAGCGTGCCGCGCGGGTAGATGCTCGTGTCAGCCATGGTGTCTTGCGTGTCTTCCGGGTTTTACTGGAGTGTCCGGAGGTGAGCCCCTCGGCTTGAATCTGGTGAAGAGCTCACGGGACCACCCACTGATACTGTAGAAATGGATACATGAACCGATCGCTTAGGGAGGGGTACTATATTCTAAACACCTACTTAGATAGGATGGATCTCTCCTGAAGATGGCTTCATAATGGAGGTGGGGCAACTCGTCGCTCAGAGCACCATGTACACGTAGTCGGGAAGCATGTTGGGCACTTGGGCAGCGCCAGCAGACGGATCACCACCATGGGTGGGCGTTTGGTAGTCGTCGTCGAACAAACTCGAGGAGTGCTCAAGGGTCGAAGCTTCCGTCTCAGCAAACGCTCGGTCGCAGAATGGGCACGCAGCGTACGTATCGACGCAGGTCAACGGCATCATCAACGAATTGCTGATCGTGGGGGGTGTGCTCGTGGGTGGTGTTGGTGGAGGTGATGATGAGTAGGAGGACGGGCCACTGTCTCGGCGGGCGCTCGCTTTGAGAACCACGACTTCGTCGTTCGGGCGGTCGAATAGCGACGTGTCGAGCGCCATCTTGACCTTCTCGAGACGCATCCGCACGCGATGCATCTGTGTCACGTGAGTATGGTGCCTGGGGGTGTGTGCCTTCGATGGAGAAGGAGTGGAAATGAGGTGCGAATGTGTGTGTAGCACATGCGGAGACTAAGATGCCATGACTTGATTGAGTCTCCACCTGCCGTCCGTCTTGTTTGTCTTCCAACTGTGTGCTCCTGCCAGAGACGCTGTCGTAGTGGCCTCTGTGACTGTGTACAGGCGACCATCATGGACAATGCGTGCATGAAGGATCCGCGAGCAGTTGACCTGATTCGCTTGGCTGCATCTGATCACAACTCAGACTCAGGTGCTCTTAGCCAATCACACGCGCCAAACAAGAGTCAACGAAGTTGCGCCAAACAAGAAGCGGGCGAATAAGAGAAGAAGCAGCATGTCGGCAAGCGAACTGGTGCGCGCGCCGTTTCCCCTGTAATCCCATGCGAGAGGATCCACTCACTGAGCCATATATATCACGGCCTCTTCTCTCCTCTATTGCAGAGCCCCGTGCTGAGCGAGCAGCTCCAGACGGCGCTCGACAGGTCGGTTCCGTTTGTTCTCAGAGGCTCCCTGTGGTTCACTGCTAAACCCAACTCTCCACCGCGTTGCAGATTCGACAAGCTCCACGCGATCCTCGTGTCCACGGTCGAGGGCGTGCCGCTGCTCAACGTCACGGCGACCGAGCGTGCGCCGGATCTGCCGTTTGACTTTGCCGAGACGGTGCTCCCGACTGTCTTTGCCGGCGCCGCCGAGCAGGTACGAGACGAGAGAGAGAGGCGAACCTTGGCAGAGGGACAGATCCAGAACGCACAATATCTCACGGTGGCTCTCTATAGATTGGTAAGCTCCAGTTTGGCGCCGTGCAGAGCGTGACGTCATTCTTTGGGCGCGATCTCGTGCTGCTCCACGTGAACGACCAGCCGCTCGTGCTCACGCTCGTGGCCGCGCAGTCGGCGCAGGTCGGCGCGCTCCTGGCGCTCGCTGTGCAACTGCGGGACGCGCTCGCACCGCTCAAGAAGAGCGTGGAAAGTGCCGACGTCCAGCACTAGGCAGGAGAAGAAGACAGCGGAAGACCCCAGAGAGAGAGAGAACACACAAAAGATATTGATTTGTCTAAGAGTGTATGAAGGCCCATCACATAATGAAGGCAGTTGTCGTTGGTTGCTTTACAGCGTGTCCCCAAACGACTCGTCGTCATCGTCGCCGCTCGCACGGGGCTTGCGGTGGAGCGTGGTCGCGGCCGTGAGTGAGTAGGACGCCACCGCCGACCCGGACGACGGTGGTGCTTTGGTCGGCGACGACGTCGCACTCGCCGAGCCAAGTCGCTTGGTCTTGACGGGCGAAGACGACGACGAAGAAGAAGACGCGGTGAGGGAAGACGCCACGCCGTTCAGTGATGACGTCTGATCGGCTTCGTCATCACTCGTCTTGTCACCGTCTCTGTGGGAGAGCCCACCGAGTCGCTGGACGCCCAGTTCAATCTCATGCAGTCCGCCGTGCTGGTGCGTGGTCTTGTTGTCTGCTTGGTCGTCATTCTCTTCCTCGTCGTCATCATCGTCTTCGGCCATGAGCGGCCGCTTCTCGAACCGTTGCTCCAACTCCATGCTGTCGGTCGAGAGCTTCTTGCCGCCCAGGATGTCGAGCTTGATGCACTGCCACTCGACGCGCACGACGTTCCACACGCAGCGGCGCACGACCTCGGCCAGCATCGACAGCATCTTGAAGTCGACGCCGTAGTACTGCCAGTTGAACCACTTGGTGACCCAGAGAATGCGCAGGGAGAAATCCACGGCAATGACGACGTAGTAGAGCAGGCGCGGGCGGTAGAGAAGCTGGTGGCGCAGGAACCGGCGGTTGGCCGGCAGGTGCGGCTGGCCGAGCCCCCAGTCCATGATGACGTCCCAGAGAAACGAGTAGAGTGAGTTGAACACGGCGCAGCAGAGAAAGAGCGTGCTCTTATCGAGCCGCGTGGTCGCGTGGCCCATGACCTGCGGGAACGCGCCGACCGAGATCACGAGCAGACTCGAGCCGTACTTGAGCGTGTTGAGCAGGTGGAGGAACCGGTCGTTCGCGCTCGCCGTGCGGTGGAACGAGATGAGACACTGCGTGGCGCGGATGATGTACGGCACGGACGCGGCAAAGTACGGCAGCGGCGACGTCTTGAGCTTGGACACGTACGCGCCGCGCAGCGTGTCCATGTCCTGCGTGAGCGAGAGCGACAGCAGCATCCACGCGACGGCCGCGTCCTGGAAGAACTTGGAGAGCGACGTGAGCCCGTCGGCGAGAAAGACCTCGATGAACGGCGTCGCGTGCGGCGGCAGCGCGAGCGAGAAGTTCTGAAACGGCCAGAGGCAGCGCGCGAGGCGGCGCAGCGCAAAGTACCGCGCCTTGCGGTGGAGCACGTCAAAGGGCCAGCAGAGCAGCAGCGCGCCGAAGAAGCAGTAGAGCACGAGCAGCAGCTCCATCTGCACTTCGTTCTCGCCAAAGGCCGCGCCGCGGCGCCACCACTCGAAGCCAAAGAGCGAAAACTGCACGCCCAGCAGCGCCGCGGCAAAGCCCGCGAGCCCGCGCGCAGTGGGCACTTCGTCGCGGCGCAAATCCAGCGCCTTGTCGAACGCGAGGTCGTGGCGCTGGAAGACGCGCACGTTCCACGCGAGCCCGAAGAGGAAGACGTTGAGCGACAGCGGCCCGCACATGAAGAACCACGTGTTCACATGGCGCGGCGCCGGCGAGCCCGGCGCGTCCATTGTCGCGTTGATTTGTCCGGTCGGGCGAATGGACCCCTCCCGCTTAAGTACGCTCTGTCCTTTCATGACGCAATCCGGCAGGGTTCTTAGTATGTATTTATAGAGGTAGTGAAACAGTCAATGATCTGCTATATCAGGAAACTTAGTATCATTCCATTTCTATCAATTATAGCGTATGGAAGGTCTCTGCATTTTCACAAACCCCACGGGAAGTTAAACTTGGCGCACGTGGCATGCGCCGGCCTTCTTGATGAGCGCGAGCATGGTCTCGTGGACGTCGCCCTTGCCGTTGGACGCCACGAGGTTGCGCGTGCTGAGCGTGAACGCGTTGCCCTCGCTGTCGCTCACGCGGCCGCCGGCCTCGGCCACGAGCAGCGTGCCCGCGGCGATATCCCACGAGTTGAGATCCAGCTCGTAGAAGGCCTGCGGAGAGATACGAATCAGTACATGCCGTCAGTGGTAGTAATACTTGGTACGTTCAGAGACAACGCACCGTTTGGCGACCGCAGCACGTCCACGCGAGCTCGAGCGCCGACGCGCCCTGTAGGCGAATGCCGCGGCACTGCGCCGAGAACTCGGCCACACAGTCGAGCATGGGCAGTCGCACGCCGTTCTTGGTGCCAATGCCAAAGCCCACGAGCGCCTCGCCGAACGTCGCCTCGTCACTCACGTGCACGGGCGTGCCGTTCCATTTCGTGCCGTGTCCTTTCTGCGCCGAGAAGAGCTCGTCGCGGTACGGGTCGAGGATCACGCCGACGACGACCTCGCCCCTGTGGGCACACGCGACCGAAACGACACTCGACGGCCGGTGGTGCACAAAGTTGGTCGTGCCGTCGATCGGGTCGACGATCCAGAGCCAGTCCTTGGCCACCATCTCGGCCAGCGCGCGCGCCGAGGCCTCGCTCCCGGGCGCCACGTCCTCCTCGCCCAGCAGCTCGTGGTGCGGGAACGCCTCGAGAATGGTCGCAAAGATGAGGTCCTGGCACTGCTTGTCTACGACTGTAACGAGATCGTCCTTGTTGCTCTTGATCTTTTCAACCACGACCGTCTGCAGCCGCGCCTTCATGTGGTCGCCCGCGGCGCGCGCGGCCTTGATGGCCACGGCGTAGATCTCGTCCAGCGTCGCGGCGTCCGGCGTGCTCATGGTCCGTGGCGAAAAAAACGAATGTGGGGTGAGTCGGGGAACCGCAAAACGTTCCAGAACTCGAACGCCAAGTTTCAGGAGCTCCGTACAACGCGACAACAACCCGACTCCAGAAAACAGTCCACTTGAACAAAGTTCCAGGTCCAAATGTACTCCATTAGGATAGCAATCTTTCGACCAATGTTGAAGCGGGTCAACTACTTTGGTGCAGAGACCTGGCGCGCCACGAGCGACTTGTACACGCCCTGCGGAAGCGACATCAGCTGCTCGTGCGTGCCCTGCTCCACGATCTCGCCATCCTTCGTCACGGCAATCAGGTCGGCGTTACGAATCGTCGACAAACGGTGCGCCACAATGATCGTAGTGCGCTTCTTCAGAGCCAACAACCGATCCAGCGACGCCTGCACCACACGCTCGCTCTCATTGTCCAAAGCACTCGTCGCCTCGTCCAGCAACAGCACCTCCGGATCGCGCAGGATCGCCCGCGCGATCGCAATGCGCTGCTTCTGGCCACCCGACACCTGCGCACCGCGGTCGCCCACGTCCGTATCGAAGCCGTTCGGAAAGTTGCTGATAAAGTCGTACGCATTCGCCTTCTTC
>JAADXL010000685.1:0-19467 GCA_023337755.1 Pythium aristosporum | reverse complement strand
CGGACTCCTTCATGGTACAGCTGTCCACTTGGCAGCACCGGCAGAATATCAGGACATTTTTCAGTGAGCCAGCGTGGCGGTGTCATCGTTGGAGTACCGATCACAACCTGAAGCCCGTGACGATGGAGCGTATCCAGCGATTGATCAAGCCATCTCCAATCGAATTGTCCATCGGCAGGTTCCATCCGGCTCCAGGCAAATTCACCCACGCGTACAATTCGTACACCACTATCGGACATTAAACGGGCATCCTGTTCCCACAGATCAGGGTCCCAATGTTCTGGATAATAATCAACGCCCATTTGCACAGGTCGGTTTTGGTTCATATATGTTACTCTCCTTTGGTCTGAAAAATAAATGATTTTCATGCACGATCAATCCTGCGATTATTTACCTTGGCATCATCATCTTGTGAAACAACTTCGAGTCCATTTTATTCTATATTGTATAATGACAAGGGAGTATAATAACATGTTGCGATAAGATATCATGATCTTGCTATTTTGGAAGGCCAACTTACACATTTTCGATATGGAATATAGAGAGGGTGAACCTATGCGAGCACATTGGTTTATGCCTGAGCCCGGGTACTCAGGGTATGCATGTTATCCGGTCGCTTATGGAAGATATGTCGATCCTGAGCATGGGGAACATCGTCCGCAAGGGATACGGGAATACAATTTACATATGGTTTTCAAGGGACAAGGTGAAGTCAGAACCGAGCAGGGGAACGTCCGATTGATGGCGGGTCAAGGCTTTTTATACGCACCGGGACAGGCACAGCATTACCATGCCGACCCTTCCGATCCCTGGGATGTCAGGTGGATTCATCTGCAAGCCCACGATCTGGAGCGGCTGCTGTGCTTGCGGAATCCAGACAAAGTTTGGCTATTTTCATTCTCCGGAGAGGACCGTTTCGAGGATTTGCATGAACAATTGTGCCAGCTCGGTGCAGGTTATGAGAGTGTGCATGAACCGAAATTGTCGGCTTTGCTGTATGAGCTGTTAGCTGAACTGGCGCGGAATTCGGAGTCAATTGAAGGGACGTCATTACTGAACCATCAGGATACGATCCGCTCTACGGCCGATTATATCAGGCGTCACTGCACACAGCCGCTGAGTCTTGCTGAAATGGCAGATACTGCGGGATACAGCGTGTATTATTTTAATCGCATGTTCAAGAGCATCATGGGCGTCCCGCCCGGTAGGTATATGCTGGACTGCCGCATTCTGGTTGCGAAGAGCATGCTCGCAGACTCGGAACTGTCCGTCAAACAAATTGCTACTCAGTGCGGATTTACACACAGCAGTTATTTTATTCGCATGTTTCGGACCTACATCGGGATGACACCGCAGCAATTCAGATTATTGTACAGTTCGGGAAGTGGGGGATAAGAAGAATCTCCATAAAGAGCGCGGACAAATGGGCAAAATGAATATGCTGTACTTTTTGCCATTTCAAACTGCAAATTACACACTTTTCTCCGGGGAGCGCTTTCACCTATGATAGCTGTATCACCAGCTGGGTGGCTTGACCCGATACTAGTATCAAAAAGAGGGATTTCAATGAGGCAACAAAAAATGATGATGCTGCTGCATGCCAGAAATATGCCTGTCCACATGAACGAACTACTCACGGAATTGGGCGTTTCGGAGAGAACGATTCGCCAGTCGATTCGTCAGTTGGGACAGGAAGGGGAACGTAACGGCTTTCAGATCCGCATGATTCGAAATCAAGGTTATGTTCTGGATGTAACGAATGATGAACGTTTTCAGAAATATATGGCAAGTGAGTCAGGGAATGAACCCTGTATCGATATGAATGACAGAAGTGCAAGGCAGCAGCAGGTGTTATTCTGTCTTCTGCAGAGCGAGCAATACCTTCCGATGGATCGTCTTGCAGACGAGATGGGGATTAGTCGCTCCACGCTGCTATCCGATTTGAAGGAAGTAGAGGAACAACTTGAAGCATTTCACCTGAAGCTCACACGCCGGGCTCATTACGGAATTCGGGTGGAAGGCAATGAAGAGTGTTTTCGCAAAGCCTTTTCCTACTTTGTACTCCAGTCAGAGCAACCTGTTGAGCAGAGCAAGGAGTTCCATGTATTTAGCCGCGGATTGGATACGAATCAACTCAAGGCTCATTTGCTGCAAGTGCTGAAAACCAAGGAATTGAAAATTTCGGATGTGTTCCTGAACAATCTGGTTACCCATCTGCTTATTCTCTTGTACCGGATATCCAAGCAAAACTGTATCGTGCCGGGGCAGGCTGGGCTTCAAATGCCTGAACCGATGTATCGTGAAATTGCGGTTGAGCTTGCCGACTGGATTCAGAAGCATCAGCATATCGTTTTGCCGGAGGATGAGATTAATTATTTGGCACTGCATATCTCGGGAAAAACGATTGTAGAGCATGTCTCGGAAGAAACAAAGGAACAGCTGCGCCGCGGCATCATCGATATTTTGCTGCGACTGGATCAGGAATTCCTGACCGGGTTTAGCAGAGATCAGGACTTGCAGAATGCGTTGCTGTTACATATGTTCCCTTTGCTGAATCGTCTCTATTACAACCTGCAGCTTAGCAATCCGCTGGTAGAGGATGTGTACAGTCAGTACGCAAATGTGTTCCTCATCTCCTTCCGGTTTGCAGAGATCATCGAATCCAAATATGGTTTCAAAATGTCGCGGGACGAGGCTGGGTATGTTGCCCTGCATTTTGCAACGCATCTGGAACGGATGAAACAATCCAGGCTGGAACAACTCAAACGGATCGTGGTGATCTGCTCGTCAGGGGCTGGCAGTGCGCATCTGATTCGGTTGCGACTTGAGGCGATGTTCCCAAAAGCATCGGTGGTGACAGCATCTGTAACCGAAATTGGAGAAATCAAACAACAAAACGTAGATTTGATTCTTACCACTGTGCCTTTATCCGAGGCGGATGATATTCACGATAAACCAGTCATTCATATCAAAAATTTGCTGGACGACCAGGAAATTCAGCGCATCCGTGAAACCGTCTCCCTTCAGATGAGCACGAACACGGCGCAGCCTTCAACCAAATTGCTTGATTTCAAGGAATTGTTTCAAAAAGACCTTTTCAATGTGTCGGAGAGCGGCAGCTATATGGATATTCTGCAACAACGATGTGAAGAGATCGTCTCGAAGCAATATGCTGCAGATGATTTCCCTGAACAGGTGCTGACACGGGAGAGCAAGTTTACGACCATATACAAAAATGGAGTCGCCGGACCTCATCCGATGCGGATGAGTGCCCTGAAGGATTGCATTAACGTGACCGTGCTCAAAAAGCCAATTATGCATGAAGGCAAGGCAGTTCAGCTTATTTTCCTGATGAATTTGCGGCCAGGACAGCTTTTTTTACACAAGGAAATCAGTAAGCTGCTACTTGTATTAATGGAAAAGGAAGATAGTCGCAACCGAATTCTCAAAGCAGGTACCTTTGAGCAATTTCTGAACGAAATAGAAGACCTTATATAGGAGTGGAGAAACATATGGATTACGAACAAACGGTGATGCAGATTATCGCAAACAGCGGGGAAGCCAGAAGTCTGAGTCTGAAGGCAGTGCGTAACGCTCGCGAAGGCAAGATTGAGGAAGCGGAAACGTTAATTAAAGAGGCCAAGGCCAGCTTGACCAAAGCGCATAAAGTACAGACTGGACTGATTCAGGCGGAAGGGCGCGGCGAGAAAACGGAAATCACATTGCTCATGATTCATGCGCAGGATCATCTGATGAACGCGTTAACGGTCAGAGAAGTAGTTGTTGAATTGATCGAAGAGATCAAAGCTCGCAAAGAACTCGAAAACATCGTGAAAGGTTTGGTGAATTAATATGAAAAAGATTTTACTTGCATGTGCTGGCGGATTCTCAACAAGTATGTTGGTGGAACGAATGAAAGAAGCGGCCCGTGGCCGCGATCTCGAAGTGGTTATAGATGCAGTAGCCGAGAGTGATATTGCAAGCCAGACCCCATTTGACATTATTATGCTTGGGCCACAGATGGGACATGCTGAGGCAGAACTGGCAGCCGCATACCCTGCAATTCCCGTGACAACTATTGATATGATGGACTACGGCATGATGAATGGGGATAAAGTGCTGGATACAGCCATCGAACTGATGGACAAGGGGGCTTAATGCATGGCAGCCGGTGCAGAATGGAGAACACGAATACAGAAGATTAGCACCAAAATTCAGAAAAATACGTATATTAGCGCTATTTCTAACGGCCTGATGGCCTTGATGCCGATCCTCATTCTGGGAGCCATATTCTCTCTCATTAATGCGCTTCGTATCGAACCTTATCAAAATTTCCTGATTGAAACTGGATTGAAGGACTATACATCCATTCCGGCTTCGGTCACAACTGATCTGATTGCCTTATATGCCGTTTTCTCTATCGCCTACAATTTTGCGACCCAGCATAAGCAACAGGGATTTTCCGCAGGTATTCTGGCGCTAATGAGTTTCCTGCTGGTGACGCCCAAAGGTCTGCTTGATGATGGGGTTACGAAGGCATTTGGGTACTCCTGGCTTGGGGCCAAAGGCTTGTTTGTAGCCATCATCGTTGCCCTGATTGTGGGTAAGGTGTACACCTTTGTTCTTGAAAAGAAATTCTATATCAAAATGCCGAAAGGCGTTCCGCCTACGGTTGAAAAATCATTTGCCGCATTAACACCAGGGTTCCTGGTGGCGATTTTGATGCTCATTTTCTCAGCGATCTTCGCAGCTACGAAGTATGGCAACATGCACGAATTCGTATTTTCAATTATCCAGGTTCCGCTGACGAGTCTTGGAGGCACCTGGTGGGCCATGCTGATCTGTGTGTTTGTCATTCACCTGTTATGGTTCTTTGGGGTACACGGTACACTCGTGGTGTATTCCGTAGTCGGTCCAATCTGGGTCGCGCTAGGTTTGGAGAATCTGGAGGCTTACCAGAGCGGAGTGGATGGGGTAAACATCGTGGGTTCCCCCTTCTTCCCGGTATATGTGCTGGTGGGTGGAGCCGGAGCCACGCTTGGTTTGATTATAGCGATGCTGTTTGCCAAGTCGGCACGGTATAAAACGCTTGGACGACTTGCCATTGTACCAAGTCTGATTGGTGTCAATGAACCGGTTATTTTTGGCTTACCGCTCGTATTGAATGTGCGACTGATGATTCCTTTCATTCTGACACCACTGATTACAAGCGGATCAGCGATCCTGTTGACAGCCATTGGCATTCTGCCTGTGTTGAATGGCGTTCAGGTGCCGCTCGGCATACCGATTCTGTTCAATGGCTGGATGACTGGTGGCTGGCGCGTAAGTCTGTTCCAAGTTGTCCTGATCGCAGTCAGCTTCGCGATGTATTATCCATTCTTCAAAAAGGCGGACGCCGAAGCCTTACAACAGGAGCAGCAGGCTCAGACCAAGGAAGCAGCTGCACAAGCTTAATTACAAGAAATAATGAAAATGAAAGGAGCCGAAATGCCAGAACCTCTGTGGTTCATGGGTTTCGGCTTCTGTGATGAGAGGGGAAGGAACGATGTCTACTACGATTTTTCCGGAGAACTTTCTATGGGGAGGAGCCGTTGCGGCCAATCAGGTGGAAGGAGCCTATCGTGAAGGAGGCAAAGGCTTGTCTACGGCAGACGTGGTCAAATATTGCCCGCCTGATCAACGTGGGAGCCTGGACGAGATGTTGTCCATGACACGGTTACAGCTGGAGGCAGCTATAGCGGATGAGGGAGGCAATTATCCAAAGCGGCGCGGTATCGACTTCTATCATCGGTACAAGGAAGATATTGCTCTTTTTGCCGAGATGGGATTCAAGGTGTTCAGGTTATCAATCTCTTGGCCGCGCATTTTCCCCATGGGGGATGAAGTGGAGCCCAATGAGGCAGGATTGAAATTTTATGACGGAGTGTTTGACGAACTCCACAAGTACAATATTGAACCGCTTGTGACGATTTCCCATTATGAAATGCCGGTTCATCTGGTAGAAAAGTATAACGGCTGGGAATCGCGTGAACTTATCGGTTTTTATGTTCGATATGCAGAGACGCTGTTTAAACGGTACAGAAACAAAGTTCGGTACTGGCTTACCTTTAATGAGATCAATTGCACACTGAAAGCTACATTTCTTGGCGCAGGCATTTTGACGGAAGGCAGGGATAATCCGAAAGAGATTGCCTTTCAGGGATTACATCATCAGTTTGTAGCCAGTGCCCTGGCTGTGGAACAAAGCAAGAAGATCAATCCGGAAGCCAAAGTAGGGTGCATGCTGGCAAGAAAGCTTTTGTATCCATATACCTGTCATCCCAATGATGTATTGCAGGCACAGACCGAGAATCAGATGGCTCAATTCTGTACCGATGTTCAGGTACGCGGATACTATCCTTCCTATATCCGCAGAATATGGGAGGACAGCAACGTTCATATAAATATGGAGCCAGACGATGAAGCCATTCTCCGCAACCATACAGTCGATTTTCTTTCATTTAGCTACTATATGTCCATGGCAACAAGCACAGATCCAGCGGTGACTGGAGCAGCAGAAGGCAATCTCTCTTCAGGATTGAAAAATCCTTACCTGCAAGCATCCGACTGGGGGTGGCAGATAGACCCTGTGGGCCTGAGGGTTGTACTAAGAGAGATGTATGACCGTTATCAGATTCCGTTGTTTGTGGTGGAGAACGGACTGGGTGCCCTGGATCAGGTCGAAGATGACGGGACCATTCAAGATGATTACCGCATTCATTATTTCGCTCGGCACATTGAGCAAATGGCCGAAGCCATCCGGGATGGTGTAGAGCTTATGGGATTCACCAGCTGGGGATGTATAGACCTGATCTCGGCCTCTACCTCGGAGATGAGAAAGCGCTATGGATTCATTTATGTTGATCAGGATGATGAGGGAGAAGGCTCCCTTAAACGAACACGCAAAAAAAGCTTCCATTGGTATCAGAACGTCATTGCAACGAACGGAAAAGAGCTGGACATCTGAGATGGGGTGCAAATGCAATAAAATAGACTCTTTCATATAAATTTTCCGAAAAAAAACGTGCTGCCCAGTTCTGCTGAGCCGCACGTTTTTGCTATGTATGACTGAACAGTAGTGGGGCGGAACCAGAGTTTGTCCAACAAGGTTATTTGTTCTGCTCTTCGCTCTGGATTTCTTGCAACTCGTCGATGCTTAAGGTGAGGTCATTCTCGGGGTTTGCGCTTACAATGACTTCGGACTTCGATTGCTGCTCACCCGGCTGAGTCGATTTGGCTGCTGGTTTGACTACATATAGGCTTTGCACGGAATTCAGCAGGCTCGCGGGGGTATCCTCATACGTTTCGAGAAAAAGCACGTAATCCTTGGTTGGAAAAATCTGGGTATTGTCATCGTTAATAATCTCGGTGTTGCCCAGTTGGCCGCCGAGTTGTTTCACTTCAATGGTATCTCCTGCAGCGAAATCACCCTTGTAGGACTCAGCAACCTGAATCGTGTGGATCGTATAGATTTTGTCAAAAGGGACGTCTTCTCCACCCGGATTGAGCTGTTCATCGAGAGCACCCCCGTTTTCGTCAGGGGCTTGTACCATGTCGTTTAATGCTTCAACACGTGTCTGAATGACATTGCCCTTAACGATGGTATTTGCTCTCTCAGACAGATCACCAATGCTTGCGTAACTTGGGAAGTCTTCTGAAGCAATCATGGTAACTGGTGTTTCAATGGTAGCGGTTGTGTTGGTTGTTGCTGACGAGCAGCCTACAGCGGATAAAATAAACATGGAAGAGGCAAGCATTGTCAATACTCGAATTTTTTTCATGGTATGAATCCTCCTTGGATTTAGGGATTTAAGGATAGCAATTTAGTACTTGGATCTAACGTTGTTAATATCAAACGTCTGCGGTTTCGTCATCGTATTACGGTTGCGTGAGTATGACATGATGGAGGGACTGCTTGTGGTCGGGTTGTCTCCAAGCCAGATCGAGTGCCCGAGTTCGTGAACGAATACGCTTTGAATAAAATTGGACAAGTTGGTTGCATCAGCCGTAATGGTCGAAGCATTCAATTCAATGCGGAAGCTGACGACTTGACTCCCAGATACGGAGGCGTAGTTGACACCATAAGCCGTGTTATTGAAATTTCCGACGGTGATGGTGTTGGGGGAATTGCTTGTTTTGGTAAACTGCACTTTGGCGCCGGCATTGTTCCAGTTTGCTAGAGATGCATCCATGGGTGTTTGCCATGCAGAGGCATAACTGTAAGTACGAATCGGGATGGTGGAGCTTGGATAACCGTAGCTTAAAAAGGTTGCCGCGTAGATGGTACTGCCGAACATCGCGATTGCCGAGAACAACATGATGCTCATGAGAAACTTCCTTTTCATACTTAAAACCTCCAATAAATGTATTTTTCTCTTTTATAGTAACAAGGAACAGATCCGTTGAAATGAGTCTTAAGTCTTTGTTTTTCGTGTTAAAAACAATGGATTATACTGGATTAGACCTTGTTTTCGTCTGAAAAAGTCGATTGTTGTCTATGCAAGCATGCATAATTTCCCTGCAATAACAAACAATACATTCAACTTCACACAGGGAAAGGAAGTGCACGAGCATGTGCAACCGTTTTTCATTGGCAGCCGATTTGGATGAAGTCAGGGATCATTTCAAGATTGAACGAGTCATGTATTATTACAAAAACCGTTACAATATCAGCCCAACCCAGCATACACCGATTATTTTGCATCAGGATGGTGAGCGGGTACTGGACGAATTCCGTTGGGGATTCATTCCGTTCTGGGGACGCGATGCAGTTAATGCCAATCTCATGACGGTGCATGAGAATCCAGCCTACTACAAGCTGGTAGAGACGAAGCGCTGTGTTATTCCATGCAATGGTTTGTATTACTGGCGTCAGGAAGGCAAGAAAAGCTATGCAGTACGCGTTGTTATGCCGGATCGCGGATTGTTTGGCATCGCGGGATTATACGAGGTATGGAGAGATACCCGCAAACAACCGCTGCGTACTTGTACGATGCTCATGGCAGGGGCGAACATCGTTACACGGGAGTTTGGCAGCAAAATGCCAGCAATTCTGTCCGAAGAAGAGATCAATACCTGGCTTGATCCGGCCAACACACGGGTAACTCAGTTGCTTCCACTTTTGAAATCGTACAACAGTACAGAAATGAATCTGTATCCGGTCACCCCGATGGTAGCGAATGATGAGCATGACTGTTATGAATGTGTGGAAGAGATGGATCAGAAGCTGGCTTACGTGCGCAGTTTCTAAGCTGAACAAGCGGTCTGATGAGGCGGAGAGTCATAGGACACTCCGTCTTTTTGGGTTGAGAAATAAGTGAGAGAAGTGTAATGGAGAAAAGTCGGAAAGTGAATGGAACAGCGAGCTTTGAGAATGGGATGGATATAGGTGGAAAATGAAAAGTTGCAAAGTGAGTGAAACGTAACTATAATCATTACAGTAAGTGAAAGCATATATTCATATATCTATGAAAAGAGATGTTTAATCAGGAGGGAACCACGAATGAATCCAAAGTTTAACAAGATGTTTGAACAAGTTTCACTGCCAAATGGCATTACGCTGAAAAACCGGATCGTGCTCGCTCCCATGACTCATATGTCCTCGAATTCTGATGGCACCGTATCCGACGCTGAACTTGCTTATTATGCACGTCGTACGGGCGGTGCTGGCATGTCCGTTACAGCTGTAACGTATGTTACGCCGAATGGTATTGGTTTTCCGGGTCAGTTTGCCGCTTATGATGACAGCTTTACTCCCGGTCTGAAACGTCTGGCCGATACCATTAAACAGCAGGGTTCCAAAGCCGTCCTGCAGATTTTCCACGCGGGTCGTCTTACGCCTGAACAAGCAGTACCAGCAGGTCAAGTGGTTGCTCCAAGTGCTGTTGCAAGTGAGCGTCCAGGATCTCCTGAACCAAGGGAGTTGTCGGATGACGAAATTACGTCCATTATCAAGGACTTTGGTCAAGCGACTCGTCGCGCCATTGAAGCCGGATTCGACGGTGTTGAGATTCATGGTGCGAACGGTTATCTAATCCAGCAGTTCTTCTCTCCGCATTCCAACCGACGTGAAGACCGCTGGGGTGGAAGCATTGAGAAGCGCCTGACATTCCCTCTGGCTGTCGTGGATGAAGTACAGAAGGCTGTGGCAGAGCATACAAAACTGCCGTTTATCGTAGGATATCGTTTCTCACCGGAAGAGCCGGAAACACCGGGATTGACGATGGAAGAGACGTATGCACTCGTTGACGCGCTGAAAGATAAAAACCTGGATTACCTGCATGTATCCCTGAACGAGTTCTGGTCCAAGCCAAGACGAGGTGAAGCAGATACCCGTTCCAGAATGGAATTTATCCTTGACCGTGTTGGCGGTAAATTGCCTGTCATTGGTGTAGGTTCCATTCATACCGCAGATGAGGCAGCAGAAGCACTTGAGAGCGGCGTGCCCTTGCTGGCGATTGGCCGTGAGCTGATTATCGAGCCGGATTGGGTCGAGAAAATCGAAAGCGGACGCGAGGAAGATATCGAGACCATTCTGACCAAAGCAGATCAGGAGCGTCTGGTTATCCCTGACGGATTGTGGAATGCCATTATTCACACACCGGGCTGGTTCCCTTTGGCTGACGATAAATAAGACATGATTTCATAGGAAATGGAGGGAGCGAAGGCTCCCTCTTTTTTGCACCCACTGCACGTTGATGAAATTCTCCTTCCGCGAGCACTGTGGTATGATGAGATGAACAGGATTCATCTGGGATAATCAACGGTTTGGAGTGAATGAAGATGCTCGTGGCTGAACGTTATGAGAAAATTGTGGAATGGGTGGATGCGCAGGGAAGCATGCGCGTAACCGAGCTTAGTGAGCGCTGCGGTGTGACGGAAGAGACGATCCGTCGTGATCTGGACAAGCTGGAGCAGGCGGGAAGGCTCAGACGTTCCCATGGCGGGGCTGTCAGCGTAAAATATAAAGAAGAGGGGCAGTCGGAAATCCCTTATCCGGAGCGGGCTGTAACTCATGCAGAAGAGAAACGCAGAATTGCGGATGAAGCGGTGAAAATGGTAGAGCCTGGGGACCGGATTGCGCTGGATGCCAGTACAACCGCGTGGTATATGGCGGCAGGACTGCCGAACATACCGCTCACCGTGTTAACCAACTCCATTAAGGTCGCGGCTGAGCTGAGCACCAAAGAACAGATCCGTGTGATCGCCACAGGCGGGCAACTTGCCTCGAAGTCTTTGTCGTTTGTAGGGCCGCTCGCTGAACGTTCGCTTGATACCTATCATGTGGATAAAGTCTTCCTCTCCTGCAAGGGTGTACATCTATCTAAGGGCATCAGTGAGTCGAATGAATTGCAGGCACTGGTCAAGCAGAAGATGATCAGCATTGCCGATGAAGTTATATTGCTGGCGGATTCGAGCAAGTTTGGCGTGCAGGCTTTTACAAGAGTTGCAGAACTGGGCAGTGTGGCAAAAGTAATAACCGATCTGAGGATAGACGAACAGCAGGTTAGCGCATTGAATGAACAATCCATAACATGTATTCGGGTCTAATATAGAAAGGAGTGAGTGGGATGAAGCATCCTTTTCATCTGAAAGCTACTTGGAATGGTGGACGTAACAGTGAAGGACATATTGATGCAGGCGGGTTAAAAACGACCATTTCGATTCCGCAGGAGATGGGAGGACCGGGAACAGGCACCAATCCGGATGAGATGCTGCTGGGTGCAGCGTCCACCTGTTATCTCATTACGCTGGCAGCGATGCTGGAGCGATCGGATATTACTCCGGATGATCTGACACTGGAGTCGGAAGCGACGGTGGATGTCACCAATAACGTATTTACGTATGAGCGGATCGTGCACAGACCCCGTATTGTACTCAAAGCGGATGCATCTGAGGCAGATTTGACGAAAGCTGAGCGTCTGGCATATAAAGCAGAAGAGTCCTGCATGATCTCCAGAGCTGTGGCTGGTAACGTAGCCATCGAGACACAGCCTGTGATTATAACAGCAGGGGTTAATGCGGTGTGATATACTGAAGAATAGGCGGTTTGAGCCGTCATTTGTGTAAGATAAGGGGAAGTTCGGTATGAACCTACAGAAAAGCAAAAACTCACGTTTTGCGCGTTTAACACGTGCCTTGAAGCTTAATTTTCTCAAATTATTACGTGCTCCCGGCGGGGCACATAAAGTATCTACCGGATTTGCTTTGGGTTTTGGTTTGGAATTGATTGTCATATCGACAGCATCACTAGTCTATCTCGTGTTCTATCCGATTGTACGTTTGTCCGGGGGCTCGCTGCCAGCAGCCATTGTGGGTAACGTGGTCGGGAAGCTTACATTCCTGCCAATCATATTGATGCCGCTCGCCAAGCAGATTGGTTCCTGGATTTTGCCGGCGCACAGCATGGGGCAGGGACTTGTGCATGAGAGTGCATTTATGGAGCTGTTTCGCGGCAACTGGTCAGCGCTAAGTGAACTTTTGCTGGGTGGTCTGGATATTCTGGCAGGTATGTCCGTCTTTGGAGTGATCCTGGGCGTAATTTCTTACTTTGTTGTCAAATTCTTCTATGTCAGAGCACTCAAACGCCGCTTTGAACGCCGGTTGGAGAAACGCAAGCAGGCAGCGATGTCACTAGCTTCAGCTTCCATGTTGATCAGGAAGACATCACAATCATAATCGGCAGAATGACCATGGACGCAGCGGTTGTCCACAGAATACAACGGGACACAAACTGCGGAGAGGCATTGAATTGCTCAGCCAAAATCACTGCGTTTACTGCGGTCGGCATCGAAGCCAGAATGAGCAGTACACTGAATAACGTTCCTTCAATCTGAAGTGCTGTCAGAATTAGATACGAGAGTACAGGCGCCGCGGCAAGTCGAACCACAAGTCCGGTCCAGAATGCTCGGCGGACATTGGGTTTCCAGGTTTCCTCGGATCCGCGCGGCCTTAACATCTGTGCACCGAGAATAGCCAGTACGACAGGAGAGTAACCGGCAGCGAGCATGGAGATGCCTCCATCCAGTGCCACAGGCAAGCTCAGATTGGATGCACGCAGGATGACGGCAATGGCAGCAGCATAGATGGACGGCATACGGAAGACGGACAAGATGGCATTTTTGACGGTGAATTCGGATCTGGCGGCAAAAAAGATACCTACCGTGTTCACAATAATCATCTGTCCGATGACGTACACCGAAGCTTTGTCGAGTCCAAGCTGTCCAAAGGCAAGTAACACAAGCGGGAGCCCATAATTCACACAGTTCGTAAATGTGGAGACGAGGGTAAGTCCCGCTTTTTCGCTTGCCCCAAGATGGAACACTCGGCTCAGCAGTTCAGCTAGTGCCCACAGGGCGATCAGATTAATGATGGAGAACCAGAACGTGCCCGTTACGTCCGTCCATGTAATCTCGGCGTGGAGCAGTGTATCAAAGATGAGCGCAGGACTCAAAATATAGAGGGAAAAGGTCGACAGCGGCCGGGTATCCCAATTTTTGAACCGTTTTAACAATATGCCACCGATCACCGGAAGCGATATTGGCAGAAATACATGATATAACGTGAGCAGAAATGAATTAAACAACCGAATTCAGTCCCTTCTGGATGAAAAACCTATTTTATCATAGCAGAAGTTGACCTTCGGCGGGAATGGACTTGGTATTGCCTTGTGTAATTCGCATATGTTGAGGCCACTTCTTTCATGGATGCGCAGGGACGGTGGATTGCTATTTTGATATGGCAGATTTATTATAGAAGAGGTGCAACCAGATTACATACACATAGAGGAGGAAACTGTAATGAGTGAATCAAAACGCTTGCTCGTATTGGCCGGCTCTTATGCCGAAGCGGAAAATGAGGGCATTTACGCATATGAATTGAATGAGGACACAGGTAGCCTCTCCAAGCTTGACGGCATCTCAGGCGTGAAAAACCCAACGTTTGTAAACGTGGATGCTGAAGGTAATAAACTGTACGCGATTGGTGAAACGGCGTCTGCCGAAGGCAATAAAATGTCTGAAGCTGTAGCTCTGAGCATTGATCCTTCTACAGGAAAATTGTCTTTGCTGAATCGTCATCATTCGATCTCGGCTCCACCATGCCATATCCAACGCGATCCATCCGGTCGTTACTTGATCCTTTCCAGCTACCATGGTGGTCTGGTAGGACTGCAAGCCTTGACGGATAACGGAGAAATTGGAGTGCTTCTGGATGAGAAGAAACATGAAGGCAAAGGTGCGCATCCGGAGCGTCAGGACAAGCCACATGTGCATTCCGCGTTCTTTAGCCCGGATGGCAAATACATGATGGTACAGGATCTGGGTGCGGACAAAATCGCAATCTACTCCATTGATGCAGACAAGAACGAACTCGTACTGCACAGTGAAACCAAAACACATCCGGGTGCAGGACCGCGTCACCTGGCATTCCATCCGAATGGTCAATTCGCCTATGTCATTAACGAAGTGGATTCCTCTATTACGTCTTTCCGTTATGATGCAGCAGCAGGCACGTTGACAGAGGTTTCCACCGTGTCTACATTGCCTGACGGTTATGACGGCAGTGAAAACACAACAGCTGAAATCGCAGTATCCAACGATGGTCGTTTCGTATACGGTTCGAACCGCGGGCATGACAGCATCGTGGTATTTGCAGTAGACGCTGAAACAGGACATCTGACACTGGTTGAGCATGTATCTGCTGAGGGTGAACACCCGCGTCACTTTGCATTGACGCCAAATGGCAAATTGCTGATTGCAGCTAACCGTGATACCAACAATATCGTTTCCTTTACCGTCGATCAGGAGAGCGGACGTCTGAAATACACAGGTCATAGCACGGGTGTATCGAAGCCAGTATGCGTGAAACCTGTTTATCTGTAAATCCGGGATTAGTGATAAATTAGCCTGAGGCTCAAATTGATTTCAGGATCAATATGGGATGATCTTGCTGACTTGAAATGTGTAAAGACCCTGCCTTGTATCTTGTGGCAGGGTCTTTTTTGGTTGAGGCAAGCTTAGGAAATCGCGAATGATTACATATGTAGCTTAGCTTGTAACCATACTGTAATCTATTTGTTCTGTTTAGCTTCGGATAACAGTGCATCTCACTCAATAGTATCGTGTGGGTAACTACCTGACTTCAAAGTGCGTACTTCCAGAATGGATAGTCAGGATCTACAATGAATGAGCAGCCATGACAAACATTGCATGCATCTGTGATGGCAGAACGGTGCAGGCTAAATATTTTAACCATCCTTTACAGGACATACTCATATTCGAACAACAAAGGAGAAATGAATCGTGAAATTGCAATTGGCATTGGACTTGGTAAACATCCCTGAAGGTATTGCACTTGTTAAAGAAGTTGAACCATATATCGATATCGTTGAGATTGGTACACCAATCGTTATTAATGAAGGGTTGCATGCCGTTAAGGCGATGAAAGAAGCCTTTCCTAATCTGCAAGTGCTCGCCGATCTGAAAATTATGGACGCGGGTGGCTATGAAATCATGAAAGCGGCTGAAGCTGGTGCGGATCTGGTTACCGTCCTTGGTGCAAGCAACGACATGACCATCAAAGGTGCGGTTGAAGAAGCGAAAAAACAAAATAAACTCGTGCTGGTTGACATGATCAACGTGTCTGATATCGAAACACGTGCACGTGAAGTGGATGCGCTTGGCGTAGATTACATCTGCGTACACACAGGTTATGATCTGCAAGCGGTTGGACAAAGCCCGTTCGAAGATCTGCAAACGATCAAACGCGCTGTGAAGAACGCGAAGACTGCTGTAGCTGGTGGGATTAAGCTGGAAACATTGCCTGAAGTGATCAAAGCACAACCGGATCTGGTTATTGTAGGTGGCGGTATCACTGGACAAGCAGACAAAGCTAAAGTTGCAGCTGAGATGCAACGTTTGGTTCAACAAGGGTAATTGGATGAGCAGCCGACAATATGCAGCTGACATCTTGCAGGAGCTGGAACGTACGTTGAGCCAGATCGACGACACGGAGATGCAGGCAATGGCGGAACATATTCTGGCTGCGGAGCAGGTTTTTGTGGCAGGTGCGGGCCGATCTGGCCTGATGGGCAAGGCCTTTGCCATGCGATTGATGCAGATGGGACTTGGGGTATATGTAGCTGGTGAGACAGTAACCCCTGGAATCGGTCCGAAAGACTTTCTGTTGTTGTGCTCGGGCTCTGGTGAAACTGGCAGTCTTGCATCCATGGCGAAGAAAGCCAGCGGCGCAGGTGCTCGGGTCGGTCTGATGACGATTAAGCCAGAGTCCACGATCGGACAACTGGCAGACACTGTGGTACGTCTTCCGGCATCAGCCAAAGAGGACACGGCGACCACCGGAGCGGCAGTCACCATTCAGCCGATGGGCTCTCTGTTTGAACAGGGACTATTGCTGAGCATGGATGCACTGGTGCTTACAATGATGGAAATGAAGAATATGACTGGAGCAGACATGTTTGGACGCCACGCGAACCTGGAATAGTCCACTTGCCTTAGACTTCATGGTGTAGAATGGATAAAAGACCGAAATCCCCTTGATGAAGAGGGAATTTCGGTCTTTTCTGCTATCAATTATCTGCTGCCTAGTTCACGTCTGCTTTGCATCCGGCTCATGCTGTAGTAGAATTAATACCAAGCAGTATCAAATTGAATTGAATTGAACGTTACACCATGCATGGGAAAGAAACTTTTCCTGCTTGCGGAGTGTTCAAGTGATATGCGTGTTGCATTTTAGCGATATATGTTTGAAGATTGAGGAGGCTCGGAGCCATGGCAGTGGAAGTCAAGGAACGGATTAATTTGAAAGAGATCAACTGTGAGAAAGAATTGACCCTTGCTGTTATTGGCGGCAAATGGAAACTGATTATTTTATGGCATTTGGGTCTGGAAGGCACGAAACGTTTCAGTGAGTTGAAACGGCTGATTCCCCATATTACCCAGAAAATGCTGACCAACCAGTTGCGCGAACTGGAGGAAGATCAACTGATCGAACGCAAGGTATACGCAGAAGTACCACCCCGTGTGGAATACACAATGACGGAACATGGACAGAGCCTGATGCCTGTGCTGCGAGCCATGTATGACTGGGGTAAAAATTATGGTGAGAATGTGATTTGGAAATCCGAATAAATTTAAGTTAAAACGAACCGCTGGGTAATGGATACCTCCATTACCCGGCGGTTTTTATATATTTTTAAATTTTGATCAGTGTGCCAACAGTTTACTCCAAACGCAGCGGGCAGTTAGCTTGAAGAAGTAGAGCTAAAAGCTTTCTGAAAGAAAGCTACATCGGAAGCATATGCTTATCACCAGATGTTCACCTTTGTAAAATTGAATCAAAAAATCTGGGGATAACAGCGATCGGAAGGTTGTTCTGTCATCGGAGTGGTAAGTGTGAATATTCTTTAGTCCAATCTATAATCCTTTGAACCAAAAGGCTCATTTTAGGAGATGTAAGGTATATATGCTCCGAATATGATACGATGAGAGATATTGGAAATGTAAGGAGGATGACATTAAAGATGGAAAAAATACGTACACGCGATGAAGTAAGCCAAGAGACGACCTGGGATCTGCGAGACTTGTTTGGGACCGATGCGGAGTGGGAGCAGGAGCTTAGATCACTACCTGAGGCAGCTTCCCATATCGAAACGTTCAAAGGACATCTGGGCGAAAGTGCCGAGCAGTTGCTGGCCTGTCTGGATGCCCGTGAAGCACTTCAGGAACGGATCGGCAAAACAGCTTCATATGCCCGGCTTAAACAGTCGGAGGACAGTACCAACCCCGTGAATATCGAGAATTCAGCCAAGGCGGGAGACATTCTATCGAATCTGTCGTCGTCCTTGTCTTTTGTCAATTCCGAGATCGTTGATCTTCCAGATGGAACGGTTGAGCGTTATATTGAGGAACTTCCGGGTTTGCAGCCCTATGCCCGCAGTCTGAATCGTCTGATCGAGGAAAAGGCGCATCGTCTTTCGCCCGAGACGGAGAAAGTACTCGCTTCCCTTGGAGAAGTACTGGATTCCCCATATCGGATCTATCTGCGAGGTAAACTGGCAGACATGACCTTTGACGATGCACTCGATGGCGATGACAACAATCGTCCGCTGTCCTGGTCATTCTATGAGAATAATTATGAAATGTCATCGGATACGAAGCTGCGCCGCTCTGCTTATGCCGCGTTCAGCTCCAAGTTGAATGATTACAAAAATACGTTTGCTGAAGGTTACGCAACCGAAGTGAAGAAACAGGTAGTTATGTCCAGGCTGCGTGGATATGATGATGTTACGGATATGTTGCTCAGCCCGCAGCAAGTAAGCAAAGAGATGTATAACCATGTACTGGATATCATCCAGCAGGAACTTGCACCTCACATGCGCAGACTGGCAGCTCTCAAGAAACGTGAGCTGGGTCTGGATAAGCTGTTGTTCTGTGATCTGAAAGCCCCACTGGACCCGGAATTCAGTCCTGCCATTACATATGAGGAAGCCTGCACGCTTATCCAGGAAGCCCTTGCCGTGCTGGGACCAGAATATGGCGAAATTGTGGAACATGCATTTAATGACCGCTGGGTAGATTACGCGGATAATGCGGGTAAATCGACAGGAGCTTTTTGTTCGTCTATATACGGATCTCATTCCTATATCCTGATCTCATGGGCGAACAATATGCGCGGAGCATTCACACTTGCTCATGAAGTGGGGCATGCCGGGCATTTCATGCTTGCTGGAAAGTACCAGCGGCTTACGAATACACGACCGTCCCTCTATTTCATAGAGGCGCCTTCAACGATGAATGAAATGCTGCTGGCAGATCATTTATTGAAGCGTTCGGACAATCCGAGAATGCGTCGTTGGGTCATTTTGCAATTGCTCAATACGTATTACCACAACTTTGTCACGCATCTGCTTGAAGGTGAGTTGCAGCGGCGGGTGTATGCACTCGCAACCAAGGACGAACCTATCACAGCGAAGACATTAAGTCAGCTTAAAGGAGACATTCTCTCCGAGTTCTGGGGCCCTGAATTAGTCGTCGACGAAGGTGCCAAACTGACCTGGATGAGACAGCCTCATTATTATATGGGACTATATCCATACACCTATGCAGCAGGTTTGACGGCATCTACTGCCGCCGCACAGTTGATTCGGGAAGAAGGACAGCCTGCCGTGGATCGCTGGCTCGAAGCACTCAAATCAGGCGGAAGCCTCACGCCGCAAGAACTGATGAAGCTCGCGGGAGTCGATATGTCTGGTCCTGAGCCCATCCGTTCTGCTGTGGCGTACGTTGGCAGTCTGGTCGATGAACTTGAACGTCTGTATTCCTGATCAGGTTCATATAGTATACGGACAAGGCAGAGCGGGTTGTCTGCATGCACCGTCTCCTTGTAGGAGGCGGTGTATCTTATTTT
>JAADXL010000684.1:0-19471 GCA_023337755.1 Pythium aristosporum | reverse complement strand
GCGTCGAGAGCCAAGATTTGTGGCGTTGCCCACATGCGATGATTCAGTACCCATACCCCTATGTATTAGTTTAGGTTAGCTCGATTCACTCTAGTCAGTGGCAGTCGAGAACTCCCGCAATAGAGCGACAATTTTCCTTTCACTCCCCTTTATATGGGGTAAATGTCAAAACCCGTACCTGATTAGATAGCATTTGTCAGAACCACTACCAGTAACCAGTACCAGTGGCAAAACCAGTAGGTAAGATATTTGCAAGATGGAAAAACTCAGTACGTTTCTCAGGGAAACGGAGGTTTAAGCAGGTTCGCAAGAACTGCATGAGTGCTAAAAGTGTAGTTCTCAACAAGACCAAATCTCGACGCACCCTACCACATGATCCTGCATGTTGAACCTGAAACGGCGTGGTATCAGATCCCAAACATAGCGTGACGTATTGGCGATACCTACCGTTTGCAAGTCAGGCGACGGATGAGCCAGGTAGCGTCCAGTGCAGAAGATGCGGCGAGGGATCCGTGTTCGCCGGGTTGTCAGCGAGTCTCTTCGTTGGAGCATTTGGCCTCTTCGTAGTGCCAGTGGTGGCGATGGCTCCGGCCTCGAGTCGCCCAACAACAGCGGCGAGCTCTGGAATTCTCGATTCTGCCGGAACAGGAGGCGGGTGGCTCGTGTGTGGCCCTGCCGCACCGATAGCCGAGAAATTAAGGATGACACAGTGCGTCGTACGTGATTAACATGGAAACGGAAATGACGTGCGGTGATGGCTGACAGGAACGAAAGAACCATGGAAGAAAGCGTCACGGTTTAGTGACATGCACCCATCTGCAGCACACTTGCTAAGTCACTCAATCGAGGTGTACCTTACGCCCGCATGCCGCGAACCGCCCTTGCGATCGCCGCGAACGGTGCGTACGTACTCACACGAAAAGGTCTGACGCACGGCCTGTCGGGTTGGGTAAAGTGGCTGCAAGTAACGCGATCGCAGCTGCAGAAGCGTGACGTCGTGCGGCCGATCCGTCGCGCCCTCCGGCCTGTGGATTCATTTTATTTTCTGTCAGCGTGTATGCGACATAGTGCTCTGCCTCGCGGAAAAGACGGAGCAATAATTCCCCCCGAGTGCCTCCTTTGTGTGGACCGATCCGAAACTGAGACCGTCGTTGAAGATTTTTTTCTCATGTTGAAGTGGCATCGTACTTAGCGTGATCCATGCGGTACCGCCGCGTCGTTTCGCGTCCTCAAGATCCATTCTTCGCAGGGCACGCCCACGGCCGAGAGCAGCATGCAGCGCAGTGGTGGAGGCTCCTCGTCGTCGACGACGCCGCCAGCGATGGAGATCAAGGCGTCAGCCGAGGCCGTGACGTGGCAGGACCGCGAGATCCGCTTCGACATTGCGGCGTCAGCCATGGCACTGCGCAAGGGCGAAGTCCTCATCGACTCGATCAACTCGGTCGAAGACACCAAGGGCAACAACGGCGACCGCGGGTCGCTCGAGATTACGAATTTGCGGCTGCTGTGGGCGTCGCACAAGTCGCTGCGCACGAACCTCAGCATCGGCTACAGCTGCGTGCAGACGCTCAAGATCCGCACGGCCACTTCCAAGCTGCGCGGCAACACGCAGGCGCTGTACGTCATGACCAAGTACGCCAACTCGCGGTTCGAGTTTATCTTCACGAGTCTCGTCAAGGCCAGTCCGCGGCTCTTCACGACCATCCAGGCCGTCTTCCGCTCGTACGAAACCACCAAACTCTACCGTGAGCTCAAGCTGCGCGGCGCCATCATCAAGGAGAAGGAGCTGCTGCTGCTGCCGCACGAGCAGGTCTACACGCGGCTCAACGGCGTCTGGAACCTCAGCTCAGACCAGGGCAACCTTGGCACGCTTTTTGTCACGAACGTGCGCGTCGTGTGGCATGCCAACCTCGCCGAGAACTTCAATGTGAGCATCCCGTACATGCAGATCAACTCGGCTCGCATCCGCAGTTCCAAGTTTGGCCCGGCACTTGTGATCGAGACGTCGGCCGCTAGCGGTGGCTACATTCTGGGCTTCCGTGTGGACCCGGACGATCGACTCCACGAGCTCTTTAAGGAGCTACAGAGTCTCCACCAGGTCTTCTCCACGAACCCCATCTACGGCGTCGACTACGAAGTGGAGGAAAAGCCCGCGAGCCTCGACGCGCTGAGACAACCACGGAAGATGGACGACGTGGAGATCGAAGAGGACCAGTCGAGTTCCATGGACGCGTTCGCGGCGTACTACGCGGCCGTGAACAAGAACCACGACCGCGCGCCCGTCTTTTCGAAAGAGCTCGGGCTCGCTGTCGAGAGTCTCCCCGAAGGCTTTACGCTTCAGGATCTGTGGCAGGTCGTGTGAGAGATGAACCAAAAACGGATGATGGAAAATAATTCTCACAGCATACTAGCACTAAGCAGTTCGTCCAGCTCTTCCAGCACTCTGTCTTGCGTCGTCCACATGAGCATTACTGCGTCCAGGGCAGCGCGTGAAGTAATCTCGTTTCGCGCAATGTACTCACTTAGCAGCCGCCGCGTCTTCCGCTCGAGTGGACCCGGGAAGAGGCGGCAGATCTCGACGGCGAGGTGCAAGCGTTGTGGGGGCATAGACGGCTCGAGGATTGGCAACACGTCGAGCAGGCGCAAGACCAACCGCGGACTGGTCGTGAGCTGCGTGACCTCGTGAGCATTGAAACCAGCGTTCCGCAATTGCCGAGTCGCCGCGTCGATGCCGTCCCATTGAGCGAGCACTCGTTGCTGGCTGGCTTCAAGAAGCAGGTTGATGACTTTGTTGGCATAGGCACCGTCAGCAGTGGTGAGGTCATGGACAAAAGTCAGTGCGAACGCCTCGGGCGAGGCCTCCGCAGACTCTAACTGCACAGTGAGGGAGTTTGGGTCCAACGTCGTGCCCTTCTCCTTACGGAGCTGGATCGTGGCGATGCGCTCGAGTGAGAACTCCGCCTCTTGCGATCGCAGCCACCCGCGCAGAAGCTGCTGGGCCGAGTCGAGACACGCGGCGATGGCAAAGTCGGCGCAGTCAACGATAGCAACCGTCGCGGGTGTTGCGGGCGCGTTGCTCTCGACGACAATGAGATCCACAGCGAGCTGCAGCTGCTGGGCCTCCACTGACACCGGCAGCAGGTCAGTGGCCTCGTCGTCTCCTTCTTCTCCCCCCGTTAGCAGCGCCACCAACTTCTCCATGTTCGCCACCGAGAGTCCACACTGTGGGTCCGTTTGCACATAGTTTGGCTGGTCGGCAGCGTCGGCAGCGACCGCGAGATCCATGTCGTCGACTGCGGCCCAGCGGCAGCCACTGGGGCCACCGTTCTCTCTCAGCCACTGCTGGATCTCGAGCACGCGCTGACGAGCAACCGCCACGCCAGCGTACTCAGCTGCAAGCGCCGCGGTTGTCGCGAGCGTGGGTGTCTCGCTGTCCAGCGGCGGCAACTGCGCGATGCGCCAGGCGCGTTCCAGCAGCGCGAGCCTCTGGCGATCGTGGCGCCAGGACGAAGAGAGCACGACACGCGCGCGGCTGCGGCGCACGAGCCGCGCAACGCGGTCCAGCAGCGACGCGTGGAGCAGCGAAAACGCGCCAGCGGCGTCCGTTGCGGTGGCGACGCTGACGTTGAGCACGCCATCGATGTCCAGGAAAAGAACGGGCGCGCTGCAGTCGCCGCGCTCGCTTCCGCCGTGGCTGCGTCGCTTCGGATACGCCATGTGGCGACACGAATGGCGATGTACCCACTAATGTTTCTACGCAGCGTTCAGCGCTGCGGCTTCGCGTGGCGTTCGCGAGGAGACGTGCGTGGCCGATGCGTTCGCAGCAGCTTGCAAGAATGTCGCCCGCACGATGACCTCTCGCGAGTGACTAGTCACTATACCGAGTATCCGGTGGTCCATGTGGATGCTACGAGTGACTTGTCACTAATATAATGATCCAGATCTCCTGGGAATAAGATGGCTAATTTCTTCATTTTTTTTTCTGTGGTTCATTCGTGCAGCATTCCTTCCGTTCCGATTCTGGAGGTAGCGCATTCCGCTGCTTACCTCTGCTGCAGTGGAAGACACTCATAATCGCGCGACGTGCGCCATGCAAAGGCGACACAGAGCCGCCGGACCGAGCTGCGCCTTTCGTGGCGGGTTTTCCTTGAAGTGCAAACTAAGATGGCCACTCTACTCCCTCTCGTTGCTGGGCTCCTCCTCGAGTGCCAGTCTTCTGAAAACCAAAGCGCAGGCGCGCGCGTTCCTCCGGGTTTCCACGCGCGTTCCGAACAGCTCCGCCGTTGCAGAGCCACACAGTTGCGCCGCGGGATGAGCTCCTCGCCTCTGACACATAACCGGGCCATGTCCGCGCTGATTGCGGGTTTCCACCGTGTAGCCACACTTGAGCCTCCCTCGGCAACCAAGCGACTGCAAAGGGCAGAGGAGGCAGAAAGCGGATCGGCATGCGCTTCTGTTTACACTGGTCGCGTCTCTCATTGGCCTTCCAAGGGAGACAATCACTGGTGGGTGAGGGGCTGAATCTTGAACTCGCCAGCTCCACCGGCCCGACGTCCGGCCCCACCCCAGAGAGACCAATGCACGCGCCGGCCAGACGCAGAGCACGGAGGCGAGTGAAACATTGCGCTCTTCCTCTGCGCTGTGTCGTCACCCTCTTCTCCTCCCTCTCGGAAGTGCACGTCCGGCCTTTCGAACCCTTGCGTTCCCGTTCCGCGAAGTGTCGATCTGGACACATCCCGGAGCGGCTGTCCTTTCTTTCCATGGTTCGAATTTTATCGTCCTCTCCTCCAGTAGATCTCAGTTCGCGGCTCGCCCCCGTCCGGTGACAAGAACTCGCCACTGTGTTACGCTCGCCTTCCCGGCGCATTCCTCACGGGTGGTAGCCGATTTGACATGGCAACTCGCCCCGTGTCGTGGTCGGTTCAGTTTCGCGAGTGCAAATCCCCGGAGGCTCGCGTCCAGTTCACCGAACGCGCCACTGGCCACCTGCCCGGGGGGCTTATCCGCACTTGCCTTGATTCCGACATTGGCCCATCGTCAAGTCGCTCTGGGTGACAACGGCCCCTCCTCCTTTCACCGCTGCACTGACGAATCGGTCCGTTCTGACCAACTGCCGGGTCTGATTCCCACCACCACCTCCACCAACCACGACTGTGCCATTCCGCAACTTGCCCTGCGACACCGCCACCCTCCTCGCCAGTCCGCCTCTACCACTACCATGATGCGCGTGGGCTCCCCAACCCCGTCGACGTTCGAAGTCGTGTCGCTCCCCTCCTCCTCCTCCACGCTGCGTCCTTTGACGCCGCGCAGTGCGCTCGCGGCCACCTACTCGACCTACGTCGTCCGCGTCCACACGCGCCACGGCATCAAGACCATCTCCTTTGACGTCCTTGCCGCCTTCTTCACCTACACAGCCAAGAAGGCCGCCGAGGACCTCGGTATCTCGTCCCGCACGCTCATTCGCGTCTGCCGCTCGCTCGGCATCCGCCGCTGGCCGTACCTCGGGTTCCGCAGTGAGAAGAACGTTGAGCGGATCCGCCAAGAGGCCATCGAGAACCTGCGCCGCAAGCTCGCGCGCGAGAGCAGCGAGGCGGCCTCCTCCCCGTCGGCTTCCTCCTCCTCTTCCGGCCACCACAGTGCGAGCGCGTCCTGTCTACGCGGTGCCAGCGCCAAGCGGCTGCTGCAGGTCAAGCTGCCGTCGCAGGCGGCCGTGCCAACGGCGCGCGGCTTTGAACGCCCGTCGGTCTTCAGCCACCCCCACGGCCTGACCAGTGGACACTTTGCCCCCATGGCGGTGGACCACCACACTCAAATGCAGCAGTCGCTGCTCACGCCGCCGCCGAGCCACCACGCGTTCGACCTCGAGAGGCGGCCGTCCGTGAGCCCGCACGGCGCCAGTGCCTCGTTCCACAAGCACCCGCACTGGCACCGCACCTCGTCGCCGTCGGCCTCGTCCACGTCGTCCTCTGTCTCTTCTCCCTTGTCCGCCGTGTCGACGGCGTCCTCCATGCCGTCGCTCAGCGTGCTGCTCGAGGCGTCCATCCTCACGGCCTTCAAGCACGAGGTCGAGAGCCACTTGGCGCAGCCCGAGGCCGCCGCGACGGAATCCCTCCACGGACGCACCATGTCCATGCGCGACATCCTCAACACTGCTGCCTAGACGATACCCTCCCCTGCTGTAGATACTGTACTTTCGTGCGCTGACACATGTAGCCATTTTGATGCCCCCAGCCAAAATACCATAATATAAACTCCAAAAGTATTACTATTCCAACCCCCTAAAAAAGTAGTAGTATTCACGACAACGTGCGCGCACCGCCGCCCGTGCCGGGCGGACACTGGTAGTCGGCGGGCAGCAGGTAGTTCTGCAACGCACTGAAGCAGTACTGCGCCTGGCCAATGTTCTTGCGGGCGTTCTCTCGCCGCACGCCGTGGGTGCGGAGCAGGGCCGTGACGCGTTCGCGGTCGTTCGGGTGGAGCCCGTGGTGGAGCACGAGCAGCGACGCCTCTTCGAGCGTCACGGCCATGGACGTGCGGTCCTTGGCCGACTTGCAGCACGTGACGCGGCCGCCGCCCACGGCTCTCGCGACCGCAGATGAGAGCGTGAGAATGTCCATGTGCTTGCCGCGGTCGGCGCGGGCCACGTGGTCCTTGAGCTGCAGCGTCCAGTGGCGGACGCGCGGGACGAGCGTCTCGGTGTCTTCGAGCGGAGGCATCTGCCGCCGCCGCCACGCGCTCCACGCGTCCACATACCGCTCGAGCACGGCCAGGTTCTCGTTGTTGATCTCGCGCTGGAGCGTGTCCTTGCCCACCGTGTTGGCCACGGTCTGCATCTCGTTCATGCCCTGGGAAAAGATCACGGGCACGACGGCGATCGACTGGCGAAACACGCGGCGTGCGCTAGTCCACTGCTCGGGCGTGGCAAGCGACAAGTACACGGCGCCCGTGGACGCGTCCTGGCCCAGCACGCGGTGCATGGTGCGCGTGGCAAACTGCTCGGGGGGCACGACGATCATCGGTAGTTCCATCGTGAGGCCGCGCGGGCCCGACGTCACCGAGACGCGAAACTGCGCCGCGCGTGGCGACTGCACGGGCCGCAGCTTGATCTGCACTTTCTCGAGCTCACGCACGGCCGCCTCCATGTCGCCCAGCATACCGGCTTCTTTGCTGTAGGTCGAGAGCAAGCTCTCGACCGAAAACACAAAGCCCACAGCCGCGAGCTGCTCAAGGTACGCGAGCCCGTGCGACGAACCCGAGTGCAAGTGCACGTAGAGCGTTTGCTGGAAGCACGTGGCGAGCGCACTCATGGTCTGCGAGAACGCCACCTCGAGGCGGCGGTCCAGCAGCCACTTGAGCTCGACGTACTCGCGCTCGAGGGCTTCGACCGTGAGCTCGGACCCGGCGCGCGACGCCTCGCGGGCCATGTGCTCGCTGAGCTTACTCAGTCGACTGCGCAGCTGGCGCACGCCGCCCTTACGGAAGCCGTACACGTGGGCCGCAAAAGCACCGACAGTCGTGGTGCCGTACAGCTCATAGTTGGCAAACGGCTCAGTCGCCGATGCCTGTGCAGTGGACTTGGTTCCACGGAGGGCGTGCAGTGTCTCGCGTGCGGCCGTGTCAAACGACGTGTGAGATCGCTGCTGCTGCCGTTGTTGGTGACGAGCCACGGGCGACAAGACCGCATCGGGTTCCTGCTCGGCCTCGTCCAGCGCGTTCTCCACTCCCAGAGCGATGATCGACGCCGCGAGCTGCCGCTGCTCACGCGACAGCGAACCGCCCGTGACATGCGAGTTGACAATCGTCTCCGCCGAGTCGAATGAAATCACGCGACGGCGCAGCGCCTCCATGGGCTCGGGGGTGTCAGAGGCTTCCGAGCGGTCGTGGCCCCGGAGACGCCCCGCGGCTCCACCACCACGGGCGTGTAGTACCGCTTGCTCGTCCACTCCCTCTTCCTCGTCCTCGTCCTCGGATGCGCTCTCCTGGAACAGCGCGTCCTCGACGGGGTCGGTTTCGAGGATTCGCGCTGATGATCGCGACGTCGTGCCCATTTTGGAAGAGTCTACGAGATGAACGTAATGCTCGGCCTCGCCACGCCCACAAGGCCCCTCGCAGTCGTCGCCCTGCAGGTCCTTCGTCGACGCCGTGACGGCGCAGCCCACGGACACGAGCTGCTGGTGGAGATTGAGCGCCAGGAAGCTCAGCCCCGAGTCGGCCTTCATCGTGCTCGGCTTGAATGTGAGGCCGCCGTGGTTGGAACTCTCGTACCGCAGAATCGCGGCCTCGACGTCGTCAATGTACTTTTCCATTTTCGCAACGAGCTCTTCCCCCCACTTCTTGCTCTTGCGCTCCATGGCGTCGCCCTGGATCTGCATGATCATCTCCGAGAGCATGCCGACGCTCGGCGAGTTACTCGGACGAGTCGACAGGGTGCTCGAGACGGTGCGGTTCCCCGCGAGCGCGTCCACACAGAGCTCGTCGCTTGGCTCGAGCAGCGCACGCTTGAGCACGTCCAGCTGCACGAGCAGATCCGAGAGAATGAGCTGCAGCAGTTGGTACGGGATCTCCCACGTGTAGACGCTCTCGATAAGCTCTTCCTCGGCCAGCAGCTTGCAGCAGCGGGATGAGCGTGCAGCCGCCTTGGGGCTCTGTGGATCCACCCCACTGGCTGCCGTGGCAGTCGTCGGCTGATACACAAACGCGCGTGCGATCCGCTCCAGGCGTTCCGTGTCCACCACGCTCGCTCCGTGGAGCAGCGGCGCCTCACACCTCACGACGAGCTCCCCCGATGAGTGGGTCCGCGACAACGGAGACTGTAGCTCGTGGACGCTGGCCGCACCGGCTGGCACCTGGAGTCCCTGCGGCGACTGGTATGCTGCGAGCGGCACCATGGTGCTGCCAATGAGCCACTGGGTGTTGAGATCCTGGAGCGTCTTGGGCCGCGTGACGGCGTAAACGGACGCGCGCAGCGTGCGGGACTCGTTCACTTGGACCGGCAGCATGACGTGGAAGTACGGGTCCGACGACGACGCAATCTCCGTGCGCCCAAACTCATTCAGTGGCTCACTCGACTCGGTCTCAACCTCGTGAAGCACGAGCACGACCGCTGCGTCGCTCGCCGACGGCAGCTTGAGGTGAAAACACTGGAACGACATCCACACAAACACGCCGCCGCCGCCGCTGCTAGTCGCGGACGTATCGAGCGCGACGCCAGAGCTCTCGCGGGATCGCAAACCGCAGCCGTCGGCCGCCGCGGCTGCTGGTGGCGACAGCAGCACGCACGAATCGTGCCGACCGCTGCTCGAGCGCGACATCGGCGACTCACTCCTCGCGCTCTGGACGCGTTGCATGGACACGGACGCGCTCGACCGCTCGTCGTCTTCAGCGCGCATGCCAAAGCTGTCTTCCAGCACCCGTCGCAGGCGACGCCGCGCCGTCGCAATGACATTTCCGCCCAGCGCCAACGAAAGTGGGCTCGGTCGCTGCGTGCGCAATCCCACGGGCGCTGGCTGCAGTCCGGCCGTGTCGACGCTGATGGCGAGCGGTCCGGGCCGGCGGTCGCGCAGCAGCAGCGGCGTCGTCTCGGTCGCGCGCGCCACGGCGACGGCATTGACGCTCGACTTGCGGCGCGACGGCAGCTCGAGATGTGGCTCGACCTCCCACATGAGCACGAGAAAGAGCGAGCACGGCACGAGCTCGGGCAGCCCATAGCCGATGAGCACGCACGCATTCGCGTCGCGGATCGTGCCGCACTGGGTCTGCGAGAACGGCCGCTGCAGGTACAGCACCGTGCGCAGCAGAAAGAGCACCGAGCACACGCCCATGATGACGTTCGTAAGCCGCAGCGCGCGCTCGAGCTTGGCCTCGACGCGGTCGTTGAGGCGCTTGGGCAGCTTCTGGTCGGCGAACTGGCGCAGCACGCGGCCGACGCGGCGCCGCGTCTTGCAGGTCGAGTACAAAAGCCCAAGTGAAGCCGCGAGGCTGCCCAGCGCGATGAGCAGCACGGGGAGGAGATCCCAGAGGCGCGCGCGCTCCAGCAGCTCGGCGTCCGGACGGCGCGCGGCCTCGAGCACCGCGGTTTCTCGCCAGCGAAACAAGCACAGGCCCAGCACGGCGGCGTAGAACAGGGCGTTGGCGACGACAAAGGCGTTCCAGATGCGGCGCGACCGCGTCGAGACCTTGGCGTTGGCGATGTCGATCCAGAAGAGCACCTGGAAGAGCACGAGCGAAAAGAAGACGCAGAGCGCGAGGCGGTTGAGCAGCCCGCGCGCGAGCCCGCCGGGCGGGAGGAACGACGCCGCGCGCACGAGCGCAAAGACAAAGAGCAGCCGCTGGAACGTGCGCTGGCGCTGCAGCGCGTCGGCGCGCAGCCGCGAGGACGCCGAGGCGATCGAGAGCATGCGCGCGAGCGCCACGAGCGCCAGCGCCACGTAGAGCACGACGCAGAGCGCGGCGACGAGCGGCGACGCGCGCGGCAGAAAGACCATGCCGTCGTCGTCTGTGGGGCGAGCGGAGAAGAGAGAGGCGGCGGAAGAAGAGGACGGGAAGCCCCGGAGCGCCGAGGCGCCCGCCATGCTTGAGCGTGAGAGAGTGAGTTTTCGAATGGTGTCACATGTTGCATACAAGAGAACCGCAGCAAACGAGGAGCTCCCCCGCTAGAGTGACACTTCTTGTTCCGCGGTCACTAAAGCGAGGGAGCGCATCAATCAAGGAAAAATGAAAATGGCTTCACTGAACGAACGGTCTCTCCTGGCTGTCCCCTCGCGCTCGTGGCCGCTGACGTCTGGAGAGCTACGTCTCTGTGGCGCCTTCCACACTGTGAGACGTCACCTCGCCAGCGCGGGACGCGTGTGGCTCGGTTCGCTCGTGCCTCGTCACATGAATCAGAAAGGACGAGAAGCTCCCTCTCGCAAGGATCGCGCTTGTGTGGCACGGGCCAGTCGGGTCCGTCCTGACAAATCACGCCACGTCTGCTTTCTTCGGAGTCTCCCTCCGACACCCGAGCAATCGCACCCATGGAGCTCACTTGCCGCGGTAGCCACGGCCGCGACGGAGTCCGAACTCGTCGTTGTTCCAGTCGGCGTTGGCGCCGTAGCCGGCGCGCTGCGCCTCGCGCTCTTGTTTTTGCTGTTGCAGCTGCTGCTGCGTGAGCTGGGGGCGCTGGCTGGCACGGCTACTCCCCTGTGGTCCGGACCGCTGGGCCATTGGGCGGCCCGATGACCCCGACGAGGCCGACGCCGACGGTGCGAGTGCCGGCCATGCTGCAGACGACGCCGACGGCAAGAGCAGCTCGTCAGCCGGCGAGAGATCAGTCGCCGCCAGCAGCTCCTCCCGCTCCATGTTTTGCAGCACGAGCCGCTTGAGCTCCGACTGCTCCTTCTTGCCGGCGTTTTCTTGGCGCTGGCTGTGCTGCGCGAGCGACGTGCCTTCGGGCACAACTAGATGGCGCGCCTCGACCTTGCCCTTGTTGCCACGGCGTAGCATCCGAAACACGACGCCACCTCCGAACGGCGTGGCTGCGGCATTTGAAGCGCCAAACGCTGAGCCCTCGCCACGCAAATCGCCTCCTTCTGCTCCTCCCCCTGCCGTGGCAAACGCAGGCGTCGGCGCGGGCGTCGCCGACTTGATGACGGTCGGAATGGCCATCTTGTCGACGTTGACGCGGCCCGCCGGCTTGCGGACGTCGGCGCTGCCTTGCATCATGGCCTTGAAGGCCTTCTCAAACTCGTCGTCTTCTTCCGTCTTGTGCACGCGGTCATGCACGACCAACTGCTCTTCTTCATAGTCCTCCTCTTCATCCTCATCATCGTCGTCGTCCGAGTCGTCGTCGTCGTCATCTTCCGAGTCCTCGTCATCGTCCTCCTCGTCATCGTCTCCGTCCACCTGACCTTTGGCCCCGACCGTCTCTTCTTCCTCCTCGTCCTCCTCGTCCTCGTCATCCTCCTCGTCGTCCTCATCCTCTTCCGAGTCGTCGTCGTCGTCCCCAGACTCGTCTTCCTCTGGGATCACCGCCGTCGCTGTGCTCGAGGACGACGCCGCCGCATTCGCCGCCGCCTGCGCCTGCTGCTTGGCCCACTTGCGTTCCGCAATCTCGAGATCCTCCCGTAGAATCTTGGCCACGGCTTCGTCCGCGTCCTCCCACGTCTCAAAGCGTTGCAGGTGGTCTTTCAGGCTCGTGGCGAGTGCGTCCAGCAGATCGAGCACGACGAAGTCCGTCTCGAGCGGGATCTCCGTCTTGGTGAACATGTAGCGCTGGAAAAACGTCAGGAAGCGGCCCAGCCGTGACTTGGAAATGCCACGATCGGCACCACCGCTGCCACTCGGCGTGGCACTCGGCGTGGACGTCGTCGTGGTAGTAGCACTCGAGGACGAGGTCGTGCTGTTGCACGCCTCAATCAGCGCACACACCAAGCGGATGCGGAAGACGTTCGTGGGTCCGTCGAGCTCGCTGGGGACCCGCGGGTCAAAGCGCAAGTCCGGCACGAGCTTGCAGCGGTGCTTGAACTCGTCACTCGGCGCAGGCGTGACAGTGGTGTCTCCTCCCTTGTACTGCAGCAAGTCATGCGAGTGGTTGATGATCAGATACAGCACGTCCAGCACGACGCTGACGTTCACGAGCCCGGCGTTATACAGCTCGCCCAACAGCTTGACAAAGCCCAAGTTGACTTGGTGGTCGCGATAGTCGTTGAGCTCGAGCCCGTAGCGGATCGCCTCGAGCGTCTCATCGACAAGCAGAATCGGCAGCTCCTCGTGGTACCGCGAGAGCCCACGCACGACATCACACACGGGCTTCATGTGCATGACTCGTCCTTTCGTCACCTTGAGCGCAGCCTTGACCACCATGTCACTCACACTGCCATTCCCCCATGGTAGCTTCCGCAGCGTCTTGACGATCTTACTGCCGTTCTTCTCGTTGAGCTCCTCGTACAGCAGCTTGAGGATAAAGAGGTAGATCGGATCGTACTGCTTCTGCGCACGCTCGACGCGCTCAGGCGGCCTGCACATGTAGTAGGCATTCTCGACCAGCGTCTCGGCCTGCGCGTCCAGGTGCTTGGCCGACTTGAGCTTCATCATGATTTGCAGAAAGTGTGCCATGCGCGCGTGCGTGGGCTTGCCGTAGTAGAGAAAGCGGCCGCAGTTCTCCAGCAGCGTCGTCGCGACGTACACGTTGTGGCCCTGGAAGTCGGCAAAGCACCGCTTGAGGCAGCGGAACGCAAACGACGGATGGCACACGCGGAACTTGACAAGCTCGGCGATGAAGCGGATGTTCTTGATTTTGGACTCGAGACGGAACTGATTGCGCTTCTTCTGGTGGTAGTTGAACTCGTCAAAGAGCAGGTCGACGAGCTCCGTGCCAATGTCGTCTTTCAGTACACTCTGCAGCGTCGCAATGAGCCGCGCGTAGTAGCTCAGCAGCTCCAAGTGCGTGCGTGGGACGTTGAACAGCGTCTTGACGAGCCGGTGGCGGTTGGCCTTGGAGTTGCGGTAGCAGAAGTCGATCGCCGCCTTGTCGCACCGGTCACGGTTCACCATGTCTTCCAGCGACGCAAAGAACGCGTCGTGCTGGTGGTGGTAGCCCGTCGCAGCACTCGCCGTTGAGGAGTCGCCTCCGGACGGGCTCGCGCGCTCGTCCTTGTCCAGGTCGTCCCGCACGGCGTCGCCATCGGGGGCATCGGCTGATGGGTCTTCCTCGGCGTCTCCTTCCCCCGCCGTCGCCGCCGCTACAACCGCGTCGTCCTCCTCGGTGTCTTCCTCTGGCGACTCGACTTGCGCGGCAGTCTGAGCGGCCTCTTTCTTCTTCTTGAGCTCGGCGCGGTCGGCCTCCGAGAGTCCCAGCACCACCGCCGGGACGAGCTCCAGCAGATCCGGCAGATCTTCATAGAACGATCGCGTGTCTTCGTCATCAAACGGACTATCGGCGCGCATCTCGGACCGACCCTCGCCTCCCTCCCACAACGAAATGCCGCCGAGCAGCTCGTCGTCGAGCCGCTCCTCGGGCAGCGGCGGTACGTCCTTGTCGAGCGCGTCGGCCAGCGCGTTCACACTGGTCTGCAGCTTTTCGAAAAACTGCTTGGCGTTGTCCAGCTCTTGCACGTGCGGCTCCGTGACGTCGCCGCGGTTCATCTCTTCGCGGTCGTTGCGCTTCTGCAGCTTGACGAGCGTCGCGTGCTGCGACACGTACAGCTTGCAAATGAGATCGAAGGCCTCTTGGAAACACTCGAGGCAATGTGCCTGCACGGCCGCGGGCACGAGCGCGAGCTGCGAGGCCATGACGTCGTGAAACCCTTCGGGGAACGCCGTCTGGAGCTCCTTGTACTTTTTCGGGAGCACGCCGAGGAACTCGACGCCCACCGACTTGGCAAAGCTCACGAGCAGCGGCACCTCCAGCTGGCCTGCCGAGGACGCCGCGGCCATGGACGTGTTGCCCTTGCCGCCGCGCGCCTTGGACTGGTTCGGCCCGCCCTCTCGCCGCGCCACGCGCTGCACAATGGTCGCGATGGGCTGGACGTCCGAGAAGACGCCGGCGAGGAACAGGTCCGTGAGCAGGCGCAGCAGGATGCGGCGCTTGACGAGCTTCTGCTTGTCGTCCGTGCCGTAGGACGCGTCAAAGGCCGCGAGCAGCGTGGTCTCGAGCAGCGCGGCAAAGTCGGCGTACCGCTGGTGCAGCAGCGACGCCACGCGCACGGCCGCCGGCAGATCGGCCATCTTGAGCGGCGCCTCGACGAGCGCGGCCACGCACTCGCTCACGTACCGCGTGAGGTTGATCTCCTGCGCGTCCTTGACGAGCGCGTCGGCGCCGTGCTCCGTGAGCAGCTTGAGCTTCTTGACAAACGCCGACGACTTTTTGATGTCGGCCTTGAGCTTGACCGAGCCGCGCGAGATCGCGTCGCGCAGCTGCGCCACGGCCGCCGGCGCGTTCGCGAGCCTCAGCTCTGTGCGCAGCTGCGTCTGGCGGCGGAGCTCCTCGAGCGGCGCGCGCGCGTCGCCCATGGTTGCCGCTGATGGTGGTGGTGGCGGATCTCTTTGGCTTTCTGCCGGGGGGTCACGACACTGTCCGGACGCGCCTTTTCCACCAATCACACTGCGTCTTGTACGCTTTTCAGCCAATCAGAATGCTTCTGCTCGTGTGGTCCACACGAATGTGGTGTGGTGCGCGACCTGCGGATGACGTCGGCTGTTTGACAAGTCATTTCTCGCCATGGTCTCACCAGCGCCGTCGGCGCCGCCCACGGGTCCGCAGGAGATCCGCTGGGACGAGCTCGACAAGACGCGGTACTTCATCCTCGGCCCGACCATGTTTCTCGCCGTGCGCGCGGCCGTGTACCCGAGCAACCTCGTCAAGACGCGGCTCCAGGTGCAGTCGCGGACGCACCCCTTGTACACGGGCACGTTCGACGCGTTCGGCAAGATCTACCGGCAGGAGGGCATGCGCGGGCTCTACAAGGGCTTCGGCGCCAGCACGGCCAACGTGGTCACGGGCAACGTCTACATCTCGGTCTACGAGCTCGCGCGCAAGCTCGCGCTCGACCGCACGAATGTACGTTCTTCCTCTTCTTCTTCTGTTGCTCGCTGTGACTGATGCGACGGTCTGACTGACCGCCACAGGTCGGCGACAAGACGGCCAACTTTGTGGGCGGCGCGTGCGCGTCGCTCGTGTCGCAGACGATCGTCGTGCCGCTCGACATCGTCTCGCAGCGCATGATGATCGCCGACCAGGGCGTGGACCGCCGCAAGACCCGCGAGCGCGCGCGCGGCTTCGTGGCCGTGGCGCGCCATGTCTACCGTGCCGAGGGCGTGCGCGGCTTCTACCGCGGCTACCTGCCGTCCATCGCGACGTACGCGCCGTCGTCGGCGCTCTGGTGGGGCTCCTACGGTCTCTTCGTGCCCATGTACTTTGGCTGGCTGGACAAGTGCGACATAGACTTTACGTGGAAGCAGGTCTTTGCGCAGGCGCTAAGCGGCGGGTCGTCGGGCCTCTTGACGTCCGTGGTGACGAATCCGATGGATATCGTACGCACCAAGGCGCAGGTCTACACGCAGTACGGCGCGCGCGAGACGCTGCAGTACATTCTCAAGCGGGACGGCTGGCGAGGGCTCATGACGGGCGTGCACGCGGTACGTTCCGTAGTGGCTGCTGAGAGTGGTGGTGGGGATCTAACGACTGGTGCTTTGTCTCTCCACAGCGCATGCTCGCGAACGGACCGTCGGGCGTGCTGGTCGTGACGTCGTACGAGTTTGTCAAGCGCATGTCGCGGCGCACACCGGAGGAAATGGAGGCCGTCGCGATTGCCGCCATGGAGGCGCAGCGATAGATCCACGTAGATATTTCTAGAAGGGCCGGTATATACATAGACGCTAGATTCAAACATGGCCTCCAGGGGCGTGAGGCGTTGCCACGTTGGCAGCAGCATGCTGTCGCGCTCGTTGGTGGGGAGTCCGTCAGGAGACTCCGACGCGTCCTGGGCACCGATACAATAAGCCTCGTTCGGACCGAGTTGGTTTGTATAGATTAGAAAGGGACGACATGCAAAGTAGCCGCCAACCACACGACTCGCTCACGGGATCGGAAAGTCCACACTCACACGGCGAACGCGGCACGCGGCTGCAAGCTCAAAAATGAGACCGACCACTCCACTGTCGAGCCACTGCCCCCACGAGTCTGCCCTGCTGCTCACGATGCTGAGAAACGCTGCCTTGGCTCGGAGGTCGACTGGGTGAGCATGAGCCCACAACGGCTCGCCATCGTACGCTTGGTACGACGCCGTGATCGCTGCGACATCGAGCTTTTGAAGCGCGCGGATATTCTTCACGTAGAAGTTCATAGAGAGCGTGTGCAAGCGCGGGTTCTTGGCTAACAACTGGAGTCCAGCCTCAACGGCTGCCATGACGGTGTCGTAGTCTAAACCTATATACCAAGCGGCATCGAAATGGAGACAGGTCACGTGGGCTGCCAGTGGAAGTCTCGGATCGCTGAATGCGCCGAGAACAGACTCGATGTGACGCGGAATCTCCCCATCCTCGGCTTGGGCCAAAAAAAGATCCGTCGCCCGACACACGCCGGAGCGGTACCAGTCGTCGAGAGCGGCGAAATCGACCCTGAAGCCGCCGACCAAATGAAGCTTTTCAATGCGAGGGCACCTTTCGAGTACACGTCGGCACCAGTTGCTCGACCACGACCATGTGACTCGATCGGAGCCTGTCAACCCACACACTTGCCCCCCGAGGAGCTGCAACAGCTCGCCCGTTGGGTCCATCGCATCGTCTCGGATCTCGTCAATCACGATGTCAAGACGCCGGTCGGCCAATGCTGGATCGTCTGTGGTCGTCAACGATACGCCGTCGTCGACCACTCGATCACTTTCGTGCAGCCACGCTTCGCCCTGTCCAGGCAGCAGCACGCGCCACCATCCATTGGTCGTTTCATTGATCACTCGGACACAAATGGGTGCTGCCGCGCGAAAAACAGCGTCGCTGGGTGTCGAACAGTCTGAGGAAGGGACCGGATCCACCAGACGAAATGACGACGCCCACATGAATGCTGGGCGGTTCTTCGCGGGCGGGACCTCAAACAGTGCGCCAAGGGGGTCTTCCGCAAGCACAATCTCGCGAACGCTGTCCAGATCGGCGTCCGTGAAGAACCGCATGTTAAACTCCAGGCGCTGAACGACTGGACTCGCGTGGCGGCTCAAGAACGCATACGCGATCCATCGCCACGCGATCCTGCGACGGGCGGCAATGGTATCGGGAGCCAGAGAATCCAGCGTCCTCTTGTCGCCAACGAGGACGCGACACAATGACCCACTCGCTTGCGCTGCCGACAGAAGAGACGGAATCGAGTGTGGGGAGTCCACGAGAAAGAAACGGAGAATCGTGAAGCACGACGGCAGCAGCTGGTTCCGAGTGGAGTCTTGCGGACTCCGCAGCGGAGAGCACGCCCAACGTAGAGTGTCAACTGTGGAGGCGCAGCCGATCTCCTCGTCCCTCAGCTTCACCGAGAGATCTTCCGAGACGACTTGGGCTCCGCTCTCGACTGCACGGCGCATGCTGCGCAGCGCTTCAGCGGTCATCAATGACCAACTCACATCCAAGTGGAACACCAGTTGCGACCCCCACGCGTGGTCATGGAGATCGTGGTGGTTTAGCGATGCTGTGAGTGGTCCAAACTGCTCCATGAACTGCGCCACCGGACCGCAAGGCACACCGAAATACTCCTGAAAGATGATACGCACAGGCATTTGCGGGCGCCGACTGCCGCTACTTGTATCGTGAGCCAGCTTTGCAAGCAAACGCTGCCGGAGACGCAGGTACTCGCACGAAACGTCACAGGCGCCAGTCGCGAGCTTCTGCAGCGGCTCTGCTGTCTCCTCAAAACCGCCACCAGGGTTGAATTTAACACCGAGCGGGCGAGGCACATCGTCTCCTTCGGCGATAAGCCTGTTGCGGACACTTGCCTCGGGCCAAAGCTGCTTCACCTCCTCTCGCCACGCAGTTACATTCGTGTGGGCAAGCAGCACCAGCAAGTCGAGCGCCTCAAACAGTGGTGTCCATTCGCTCGCGGCTGGACGGGCGGTTACCCATACGATGCCATCAGCAGCCTGGTCTTGACGAATGGAGAGCGCCTGAAGGCAGTCGCGCCAGCACCACAGCTCCCAGCATTTAGCTGGTCTCTTGCGTGAAGACCTGAGTGAAGAAGACCTGAGAAGCTACATCACCTGGGACGGGGTGTGCGGACATTGAAGTGGGGTGACTCGAAAGTTCAATATCAGTACATTAAACGCATTTCCGTGAATATATCAGTACTATAGTAGCTTCCCTCTTCAAGGTGCAAAAATGGAGCGAGTCCATCCAAAATGCGTGGTTCTCCACTTGCGGAATCCTTCATCACTGTCAACATTGCACATTGAAGTCCCCCATCTGGCGACGCATTCGCTAAAAGCCAATGCCCCAAGCGCACGCGTGAACAAACACCGAGTTTCGACTCCAAGTCTTTGTCATGATGATCCTACTTGAGCTTACTGTATATATTAATCCGACCGACGCAAAGCAGACTGAGCGACAACGAAACTAAACGGGACGTCTGGTCTGGAAGGACCCAACCTACGCGGGCAAACGACACTCTAACGCAACACGGTCCGATCCATCTCCACCACCTTCCCATCGGACCGCTCTCAGACTCACCCAGCGCACTCGTCTCGACAAACGTACACTGGCGGTGCACACGCACGCGACCGATCCGGAACAGCAGCACCCGGGAGCACAACCAGTCGTCGTAGCAGGGAGCAACGGCGGTGCGCAGTGTAGAGGCAGCGGCAGTGGCATTCGATCTTGGCAAGCTCTTTGCTCATGTTCTTTTCTTCTTCGTGGGGATTTCGATCCAGGCACCACCGGACACGGGGACACGGACCCTCCGTCCGTCGAGCTTCTCTTCAGCTTTCGACTTCCACCACTTTGTTGGGGGGGGGGGGGGGGGGGG
>JAADXL010000683.1:0-19488 GCA_023337755.1 Pythium aristosporum | reverse complement strand
TGGCGCCGACTCGACGAGGTCATCGCGTGCGTCTCAAGCGGAGCCAGCGAGCGACCGCTGCTGCAGCGAGGGGGGAGTCCGTCGTTCGAAGACATCGGGGCCACGTACAACGACCACCCACACAGCGAGTTTGCCGTGCGCCGCCGATGCGGTCGGTTCATCCCATTCAAGCTGTCGGCCCTGATTAGGGCTGCATGGGGTTCGGTTCTGGATCAGTCGTTAAGTGTCCCTGGGCACTCGCAGGTATGTCGTCGCAAGCAGTCGTGGTCTGTAGGGGTTTAGGATGTGCTGACTATTCTTGTGTGGGTACAGCAGGCCACAATGTTTGAGCGCCTGGATGAGGTTCTTGTCCAAATCCACGATGATGACGATGGCACTCAAGGCAGCATGGCCTTTCGGCGAGTCCCGTTACCAGACGGAAGTGTCCTGCTGTGTTGGACGGGCTTCCATGCGACGCCGTACGCCGAAGTCTATGACCCACTTGATATTGTTGGTGACTCGGAGATTCACCAGCTTGGGTGGATGCGCGTCGGGCGTCTCATCCAGGACTCGCAGCCATCGCCACGTGTATACATGGAGTATGTGATCGATCTCGCGGTCCGTCCAGCGTGCAGGGTTTTCCCAGACTATGCGCTCACGCGGCGCCGATTTGAACGCTTCAAGTCTTTCGTACACGCACGACTGGAGGCGATCGGGTCCGATAACCGGCAGCTTTTTGAGAACCGATTGCTGGATGCAAGTCTCGAGACTTGTAGCTCCCGTGGGGTTAATGAGTAAATGAGATACTAAATTTGGTGCAGTGCAATAACACTACCGAATACACGCTGATCGCCTTGCAGAATCTCATTCCATGGAATTAGCTCTCGCCATCATAGGGCCTCAAGGGTAGATGTCCACGATAGAGCGCTCGTGGGCTCCACTGAGGAAGCGAAAAACGTTTTTGTAGCCGCACTACCACCACGTACTCTGCTGGAGCACGACGTCGCTGCACCGCAATGGTGACTAAGCACTATATACTAATGTTAGGTCTTATGTACTACAGTAATAACGCGTAACGGATAGTACCATCGCGCTGAGGCTGAACAATAGCAGCCAGATCCATTGGCACGCGTCGAGTTGCTGGAGATTCTTTGTGCTTGAAAGAATTACCATGTAAACTATGGCAGCCGTCTTGGCGCACCAGCGCGAGATTCTGAGGGTCAAAAAGAACTCATATTCTACGCCACTCGGCTTCTTGTGGGTCACAATGTACCTAACATGGAGATCGGTGATAATAATGCGTTCCACGAGTCGCGTCCAGCATTCGGTTCTCCAATATCTGCCTGTTGGTGCTGTCCGTCTGGGCGACCGTAAGCATGTGCGCCTTGAAGCGCTCAAACCGGTGGCGATTGAGCTGTTGGTCATGGCACGCACCGCATCGTGGTCGAACGACCACGTCGGTCACGCCTTCGAGATACACCCGAGGCGACCGGCACGTATCCTGGAGGAGACGCCCCAGCCGGATCCAACCCATTCGGTGAAGCTCCATATCCTCGACGACATTCACCGCATCGTAGTGTGCTGCGTGTGGTGCTGCCGACACGGACGACCAGCAGATCAGAACGCTCCCGTCGGGCAGGTGCGAGCGGCGCAACGCAACGACGCCGTCGGCCATATTCAGATCGTGCTTACAATGAGCAAGTATCTCGTCTCGGTGCTCGAACGCGGCTGCCTAGTGGCCCATGAGAGAACAAGCACTTTGCATCAGTCATGCGTCCTGCGGCAAGAAGTTTAAAGTTGCATAAAATCCGTCTCACCAGCGAATGACCGGGTGTGCTGAACGTCCCGTCCACGATCACGCTCCACATAGCCTTCGTCAGGATCGATAACTTGAATGGGATAAACCGACCCGACCGAAACCGCACAGCAGCGCCATCGTGTGCATGGTCGAAATACTTGCTGCTAACGTCCTCGAAATACAGTCGGTGTTGCTCGAGAACGGGTCGCTCGCTGGCTCCACAGCCGACCAACGTAGTGATCTCTTCGAGTCGCCGTAACAACAGCCCCGAGACCGCAGTATCCTCTAATGGCGCAAACCGTCGCTACACAGAGACGCATGCATCCATCAGGTTTGGAATAAGATACGCCACTTCTCATCGCAAGAGCAGGTACCGTACACACGGAAGCTGAAGCACCTGCAGCCAGAGCCGCTTGCATGCGCTGAGCCGTTGCTGGATTGCCGAGTTAATCTGCCTTTTCCGGTTTCCAGCCACGAGCTGCATCGCTGGGTCCGTATTGTCCCCTGCGCCGTGCCGGTGTATCGTCACGAGTTTGATGTACAAGTCGTCCAGTGCCCCGCAAAGGTTCTCGAGTGCATCATCCTTGGCATCAATCTTCGCAGACGGTGCTTCAACGGAGTCGTTCGTGCTCAGATCGCCGGTGGAGTTGTAGAAGGATTCGATGAACGCCAGCGCGTCCTCGACGACGCGCGCGTCGAGCTTGTCGTTGTCGAGGAGGGGTCTTGAGCTGGACATTGTCGAAATGAACACTGTCTCCATCCTCGCGGATACGCTCAATTGCGACTTGGCAATTGAGCTGAGCCAGAGAGACAGTTACCACCATTCTGGGCCATTCCACAATCACTCCAGGTTCAACAGCCACCCTTGCTGCGGCGCCCATCACCTCAAACTTCAACGACAACTCGATATTGATAACCAAGCTTCCTACTACTACTTCAGTGAGGTCTATTGAGGTGCGATTAAACGATCCCTATATCCTTTGGTCAAGTTGCTACTCCTTCAGGGAATGCAAGAGCCTGCGCGTGCGCCATTCTTGGATGTCGGACTGGAGCATAACCAAGCTTCCATCTCACGACTCTAATACACTTGAATATCGACGTATTTTCGACTCTCACCGAACTTATATCTTCTTGTGGGCAACCTGGATGCCCCATTCGCTGTATTCTCTACCACCATTATCATCAGAAGTGTCGACACACAGAACACTTGGTTGCTCGCTTCACTCCAGGCGCTGAGTCGGTAATCTAGTACCATCACCAGAAGCGTTGGAAACGCACACCGTGTGCCCCACAAAATCAAAGTCGGCTTCAGTACCTGCTTCAAGTACCTTTGTTAGTCACAGGCCGACACGCTCAACTCCCAGATAACGCACCTCCATTGAAGCACCACGTTTTGCAGTTTTCGTGAGCCGACGTGCGAGCGCGAGCTGACTGCGGAGTGCTTCTCGTACTTTGGTGTTCTCCACCTCGGCTGTGACGTGCAAATCTTTTGGGGCTGGGCAATTTCCTACCACAACCTATCAGTGTCATCCCGCGGGCGCTGCGAGGTTTCATCACTCGGGCTTGTGTCTCGAGCGTGTTGCCGAATTCTATCGTTTAGGCGGTAGGCGTTTGCTTGGCGGCAGCAGCCGGTGGTCGTAAGTTACTTCAAGGCGTGGCTTCGGTTGTGATGCCGTCACTCTCATCAGAGAAATCCCAGCTCTCGATGCAGGCGAGCGCTGCCTCGAGGATCTCTGCGTCAGCTTCGTGTGTTCATCTCCTGTGGTGCGTTGGTTGTCTTCGTGTGGTTCAATTCTGTGAGTGAGGGACGCCACCACATCAGTGGACACTTGCATCACCCGCTCTCAGGTTGCAGTAGTCGTTTGGCCGTGAACCCAATCGACGAACGCCACCAATAAAACGTATCTTGAAGAAAAGATTCAGTGATACGCGTCCGTTTGGTGACGACCGAGACATACTTGCTGTGATGACTGATTAATGAATGCGTTCTGTGGGGAAATGATGATAAGCTTCATTGTCTGGCGATCAATGATTGGGCGAGTGCTGAAGGGGTGGTCTCCTGAAACTGTTTCCAAAACTTCTCTTCAAGGCTGCTTGGTGAAAAAAAAGCTCAGTCCGGTATGACGACAGGACTGGCCACATCGACAATTATTGTCAAGGGCAGCAGTGGAGGGATACAAGTTCCACGAGCTCAAGTGGCTCCTGGACACGGGCGTTCGTGAGCAGCACTCGTAGACGAAGTTGATGACAATACACGTACTATCCTGGTAGTACAATTACAATCCGTCCAAGAAGACCAGAGTACGGTCGATCTATTGTACACCGCCGTGTGGAGACTTACAGCCCAAACGGACCAATTATTGCAATAATGGAGGCGACAGGAATGGTTGCGGGACTGGAATGATGGTAATCCGTCTGCTGTTCAGCCCTGTCCACCAGTACCATATCGCCATTGTTGGGGACGGTCTCTTCATTACAAACTTGTCGGCCATGCTGAGCGCCCTCCCGGCCCACGAGGGCGAGCTAATCGACGCGCGCGTAGTGGAGGATGCGCTGGCGTTCATCGACGCCTTCTACACAACGACCGCTGAACCAGGCGCGAGCAGCGCCGTCGAGGAATCGCGTGCGGTGACCGACACGACTGCCGACAGCTTCCAAGGGGCATTAGGACAATTGTACCATAAACTCCTCGCCGTGAACCTACATATAGCTATTGAGAAAACAAATCAGAGTACCAAGGCTGAAGTTAGCGAATTTCAGCGGCGGCTCGACGTGTGCCGGCAGATCTGCTTGGAGCTGCTTCATCCTCCGTGCTTGGTGAGCCCCTTTCTTCGATATGCTGACGAGTAGTTCGAGCCGATCTAATCCATGGTTTCCACTGAGCAGCGATCGATTCGTCCACTCGCGGACCCAACGATCGCGGGGTTCTTGCGGCGCCGACTCGACGAAATCGTCGCGTGCGTCGCAAGCGGAACGAGCGAGCGACCGCTGCTGCAGCAAGGGAGAAGTCCGTCGTTCGAGGACGTCGGGGGCACGTTCGTTGACCACCCGCACAGCGAGTTTGCCGTGCGCTCCTGCTCTGGCCGGTTCATTCCGTTCAAGCTCTCAGTCCTGATCAGGGCTGCGTGGGGTGTGGTACTCGATGGATCTATAAGTAGCCATGAGCCTTCGCAGGTTCGTCCGTGTGAGCAGTCGACTTGTATTCGGCTTAGGACGTGCTCAGTCTTTTCTTCTATGCGTACGACAGGGCGTTGTGATTGAGCATCTGGACGAGGTTCTTGCTCAGTTCCACGATGACGACGACGGCACTCAAGGCAGCATCGCCTCTCGGCGAGCCCACTTGCCAGACGGAAGTGTCCTGCTGTGTTGGGCGGGCGTCCAAGCGGCGCCATACGCCGAGGTCTACGGCCCACGAGATATCGTCGGTGACTCAGAGGTCCACCAGCTTGGGTGGATGCGCGTCGGGCGTCTCGTCCACGACTCGCAGCCAACACCACGTGTGTACATGGAATATGTGAGCGACATTGCTATCCGTCCAGCGTGCAGGGTATTTCCAGACTGCGCGCTTACCCGCCGTCGGTTTGAACGCTTCAAGTCTTTTCTGCACGCACACCAGGCGGTGCATGGCTCCAGGAACCGGCAGCTTCTAGAGAACCGAATGCTGGATGCAAGTCTCGAGAGTAGTCGCCACCATGGGCTTTCTCAATGAATACGATATAGATTTGGTAAGACTTGTGTGCAAACGTGCAGAGCAAAAGCAGTGTCGAGTACACCATGGTCGCCTTGCAGAACTTCATTCCATAGGAGTACAGTGGTTCGGCTCTCATCAGCATAGGGCCTCAAGTGCGAATATCCACGATAAACAGCTCGTAGACTCCACACACGAGGCGACAAACAATCTTGTAGCTTCACGACGACCACGTCTTTAGGTGTAGATTCGACCTACTAGCACTAGTACACCCATACCAGCCAGTATCACCGCACGCAAGCTGGAACATTAGCAGCCTGATTCGCTGACACCCCCGAGTCGCTGCTGATTCTACGAATGCGCGAGGATACTCTGGGAGGCACCAGCGTAAGACTCCGAGGGGTTAAAAAACGACTCGTATTATCCGTTAATGGGCTAATGATGGACCACAACGTAACTAACGTGGACATCCGTGGTAGCAAGAGGCTCCACGAGTTGCGTCCAGCATTCTGTTCTCCAATAACTGCCTGTTGGTACTGCCCGTTTCCCCCTCCGTGAACATGTACGCCATAAAGCGCTTAAACCGATCGTAGTTGAACTGCTGGTCATGACACGCACCGCATCGTGGGCGGACGACCACGTCGGTCACACCTTCGAGGTACACCCGAGGCGACCGGCACGTGTCCTGGAGGAGATGCCCGACCCGTATCCAGCCCATTTGGTGGACCTCCATATCTTCCATAACATTTACTGGATCGTACCGTGCTGCGTGTGGTGCGGCCGAAACGGACGACCAGCAGATCAGAACGCTCCCATCGGGCAGGTGTGAACGACGCAATGCAGTGACACCTTCGGCCATATTCAGATCGTCCTGAAAACGAGCTAGTATCTCGTCTTGGTGCTCGAACGCGGCTGCCTACAGGTCCACAAGACAACAAGCACTTCACGTGAGTCTAGTGTCCTGCACGAAACCGTCTCAAAGCCAAGGAAACTCTGCTCACCACCGAATGACCGGGTGGACTGAATGTGCCATCTAAGACCACGCTCCATATAGCCTTCGTCAAGATCGATAATTTGAACGGGATAAACCGGCCCGATCGAAACCGCACAGCAGCGCCGTCGTGTGCATGGTCAAAATACTTGCTGCTGACGTCCTCTTCAGCCAGTCGGTGCTCGAGCACGGGTCGCTCGCTTGCTCCGCACCCGACCAACGTAGTGATCTCTTCGAGTCTCCGCAGCAACAACCCCGAGACCGCGGTATCCTCTAGTGGCGCAAGCCATCGCTACACTGAGACACATGAATCCATCAGGGACCGAAGAAGGTACGCCATAGTTCTCACCGCTCGAGTAGGTACCGTACACACGGAAGCTGCAGCACCTGCAGCCAGAGTCGCTGGCACGCACCGAGCCGTTGCTGGATCGCCAATTCAATTTGTCTTCTCTCATTTCCAGTCACGAGTTGCATCACTTGGTTCGTATTGTCTCCTGTGCCATCCCGGTGAATTGCCGCTAGTTTAATGTACAATTCATCCAGTGCCCCACAAAGGTTCTCGAGCGCATTGTCCTTGGCGTCGGTCTCCGCAGACAATGCTTCAATGGAGCCGCTCGTGCTTGGGTCGCCGGCCCACGTGTAGAAGGCGTCGATGAACGCCAGCGCGTCCTCGACGACGTGCACGTCGAGCTTGTCGACTTCGAGAAGGGATCTGGAGCTGGACATTGTCGAAATGACCACTGCCACCGTCCTCGCTGAGACGCCCAAATGGCGACTTGACAGTTGAGCTGAGCCGGAGAGACAGTTACCATCATTCCGTTCCTGTCCACAATCATTCCAAGTTCAACGACATCAAGACCCTGGGGCGGAAGCCAGTATTTTGACAAGCCGCCAGCCCATATTTCCACAAGAAGGGCAGCCAATACCACGAACTTCAACAACAACTCGATATCTTGTCCTGGTGAGACCATTTTTACAGTATTTTAATTAAACATATCACGATTCTGACAGGATGCTATATGTAAGTTTCTGACTCTCAGCGATACTATATCGTCTTCTGTGGTCCAAGTGACCACCCTGAACACCCCTTTGCTGTCTTTTCAAACATCACCCACACAAACATCCACTGAATCGGCAATACCGCACGCGCCAACCGAATCGTTGGAAGCCCACGCCGCATGCCCCTCAAAACTCACGACGGCTTCATCACCTGGCATGAGTGCCTTTGTTAGCCACAGGCTGACACCTCCAACCCCCGATAACGCACCTCCATTGAAGCACCACGTTTTGCCGTTTTCGCGAGCCGACGTGCGAGCGCGAGTTGACTGCGGAGTGCTTCTCGTAGTTTGGTGTTCTCCACCTCGGCTGTGACTCGCAGATTCTTTTGGCGCTGGGCAATATCCTGCCAAAACCTATCAGTATCGTCCCGTGGGGCGCTGCGAGGCCTCATCTCTTGGAGTTGCTTCTCGAGCGTGTTGGCGAGTTCTCGCAGCAACACAATCTCGTCTTTTAGACGATGGCGAGGAGTTTGCTTCGCAGCAATAGCCGGTGGTCGTAAGGATTCGGAGGTCTTGGCTTCTGCCGAGTTGTAATCACTCCCATCGGACGAATCCCAGCTCTCGATGAACGCGAGCGCTGCCTCGAGAATCTCTGCGTCATCTTCGTGTGTCCATGGTAAGGGACGTTCACCCATCTCGTGCGGTGCGTTGTTTGTCTTCGCGTGGTTCATTTGTGTGAGTGAAGGGCGCCACCGCATCAGAGGACACTTGCATCGTCCCCACATTAATCGTTCAGTCGTGTACCCAATCGAAGAACGCCACCAAGAAAAGGTTCAATCACACGCGGCCGTCTGGTGACGATCGGGACATCCCGGCACTCGCTGCGGCGACTGACTCATCGGATCCGTTCAGTGCGAACTGCTTGGCGATCGATGATTGGACAAGTGCTAATGGGATGGCCTCCTCCAACACTTCTCTTCGAGGCTGCGTGGTACTGTACAGTGTTCCGATTTTCAACAGTCAGTCAGACATGGCTACAGTACTGGCTACTGGACTGGAGATATTGCCATAGTGGCAATGTTTCCAGTGCGAACACAAATGCCGTGGAATTACAGCATATAAATCGCCACCTGATCGAGTGCTGGCGGAGACCGATTGGACCATTGGCGCTTCTTTCTTTTCCATTACGTACCAGCCCGGAATCACCGAACGCCAAGAAGAACCTGCGCGTTGAGTTTGAGGTGACGAACATCCGACTGCGTCCTATGGCTGACTTGAGAGGACTTGGTGCCGGTGAAAACGTGAGCTAAACTATTGACATCATTACTAGTGATACTTAGACGTGATGGGCGGGAGTATGGAGCGTCGATGTGTCGCCGTAGTATACGTTATTGCGTATGAGTGCTCCTGCACTGGAATCAAGCGGCCATTACTCTGCCTGCCCTCATGGTCTTCTCCACGAGTTTGTTTTCGGTCAACTGCCGCCGCGCGCCGCCCTCACGAGCGTACATACCCATGAGAAACTGCTGCAACAACGCCATATTGCTCGCTTTCTTCTTGACACCGTCTTCAATCAGGATTTCGTCTTCAACGTACGTCATCGAGCGAGTCGCTTCACCCGTTGATCCCGACGCGAGCTCCGATGACGCCACGGGCTCGACCACGGCCCAGCCTCGCTGGCGAATCGAGATGCCGTCCATACTCTTCCCGCCGACGCCACGCGGCACCGCAATGCCCGTCCAGACAATCACCGTTCGACGAGAATCGACAATCCGCTTGGCGACTGTTTGCAGATGAAAGTTGGCGCACTTCCGCTCGAGCTGCACGTCGATCGTGAGCTCGAGGCGGAACGAATCGTCTCGCAGGTCCACGGACTACATGACAAGCCTCAGGTAAATCAGATGCTCCGTAGCACTGGGGATACTAATACAGAGATACGTACATTGTAGTTGATGCCCGGCTGGTCGTTGGTGACACCGCTCAGCGTCTCCCACACGGTGGGCACCGTGTCGCCGTACCGGAACGGATAGATCACGTGCTCGACCTGCTCAAGCGTTTTGCGGGGCGTGATGCTCGCGTGGTAGGACGACTGCAACGGATTGTACGACGGCACCGACGACGCAGTGGCCAACACGTATGGCGTGACGACATATTGCTCGTGCAACGAAGCCATCATGTCGGCAAACAGTGTGGACGACGAACTGGGTCCACGAGGAAGCTGGGAGGATAACCTGTGATCGCCGAATGTATCTGCTCGCTTCGGGCGCAGGAGGACCGCAAGTGCATCGCGCTGCCGCAGCATCTCGTGGAGCGAGCGTTTGAGTCGCTCGTTCTCGCGCGTCACCTGGTCGCGGAGCTCCCGTTGGCGAGCGGCGAGCGCTTCCCACAGCGCGGCCGTATCCACTACCCTCGCACTGGAACCGGTCGCTTCCTCTTGACGTCGCTTGCGTAAAGAGGTCACTTCCTCTTCTAGCGACGCAACGTACTTTCGTAGTTGGGTGATCTCTTGGCGTCGCCTGGACACGGTTGGGATCTTTGTTGGTGGCTGCGGCTCCGTTGGACGTAGCCGCTTGGCGTGGGGCGGTGCGCTGTCAGGCTCGGTCGCGCCTAGAAACGCCATCGCGTCACGGAGGAAGAGCGCGCCATTCTCTTCCTCGTCGCTCGCCCACAGCAGCGAGCTCAGCGCGTCGTCGTCCGCCGGAGGAGGCGTCGCCATTGCATTAAGCGATGTTCTTCGCGGTTCGATGCCCCAGTTCACTGAGGAGACTCAGACGTACCTATCGTTTCTAAATGGGTACACTTCTGCAATTGGAGCAATCGGATCCGCAGTTGGATTGACGGAATTGGCTGCAAGGACGACGTCGTCTCTGCTGGGAGCACTGTACCCAGTGGACGGCGGCTGCTCACACAACAGGAGGACCGATGTCCCAGTCGTTTGAACGACTGATCATGCACAGGAACGGACGGAAAGTGTGGCATCTGCAAATCCGATTGGAGATCGCTCGTAGGGTGCGGCAGTGTTGTCTCAAATTGAGGCAACTCGGCGTTCCCGACTGGCCATTGAGACTCTCAATGGCCAGTCGGAAACGCCGAGTTGCCGGTCGTGATTACAAGAGGGTAGCGCGCACCAACAACTTCGACAGCGAGGCGACTTTGAGACTCTGCGTCTTACAAACTCCGATGGTCTCAGCTTGAGACCGGTCCGTCGCATGGAGCTTGAATAGTATACGGCGTGAAGAGTCGTGGCGTAATATAAATCGGTAGTGACTGCCTTACCACTGGCTGCCAGTGGCTACGTGCTGACGTGACACCAGCAAATAGTCCGAGACACGACTGTGTCGGAAGAAGAAGAGGATTACGATGGACGTATAATCCGTTTCATATCATCAATCGAGCAGCGACAACGCTCTAAAGAGAGCCGTCAACATCCCCGTGTCTTCGAAGAGGAGCTGGACTCAACCGCGCTTACGCTGTCCGTCCCACATCGTCGAACCCACTCGGCATCCAAGTCGTCAGCTCACTCGAAGCGAACGGTCGCGTTCAAGAAGGAAACGACGAGAACACGCTTCATTCCGTGCTTTGCAATCGAACACGCTTCTTGTGAATACCAAACAGCTGAGCCTCTCATCATCTCTGGCTCCAGCCGAAGTCTAGCTGATACGACGCTTCACATATCATCTTAGGCTTTTGTCTTGTGCTGCTCAGCGGAGAACAAACCATTTCTCTCGTATTACCACCAGGGACCGAAGAGACGCCTCGTGGAATTTAATGTACTAGCTGTCTACGAGAGACCATTTACTACTAGAGACCGTTTAGTGGAGGCTACTCGACAGTTCTTGCCTAATGGGTGCTCCGTTCTTTCATATCACAAGGAAGACTTCTCAAGCAATCTTGGCGGGGAGACTATCGTAACTCTTCGCCTTTCGACAAATTGCGACATTACCCTTCAACCTGACGCCCGACCATCACTCTGGCTCGATCCAGGGTTAGGGGTCCGCTTCTGTATCTGATCCCTTACGAAATTTGTATCTTATTCCACAGGTTTGGGATCCGATACGAAAGTTCAGTACCAGCTACCAGAGGGATGATGGGGTTCTTTTGTGATGACGCTCGGCATGGGCCTACTAATCCCCGGGCGGTTTTCGCGGCCACAAGCTGGCTCGCCGGCTGACGCATGCAGCAGCGAGACAAGCCACCCACCGGCATGTCCCCGCCTCTGCCGCATCGTGCGGTGGCGCCAAGCGACGGAGCGGACGCGAGAAGAACAGAACGCATAAATCTCACAGGCCCCAACATGCCGAGCTGGCCGCCGCAGCAGACCACGAGTGCCGTCGAGTGCCGCACGCCCGAGATGCCACCGATCGCGCCGTCGACGCAGGCGCTCGAGCAGGACGCGCTGCTCGATGCGCTCTTGTTCATGGACGATTTCGATCTCAGCAACGTTGATCTAATGGCGACCGACAAGCCCGAGGCCACGGTGCCGGTTGGACCGTTTTGTAGCGAGTTGCTGAGCGTGGACTCGATAGATAACACGGCGGCGTCGTCACCAGCTAGTCTCCCTACAGCTAATCCCGCCACGAGCGTTCACAAGGATGTCGAGGAGGTGCCACGGGCTTCGCCGACGCCGTCGTCGCCACCAGCCTCTGTGACCTCGTCGGCGTCGCCGCCCGCATCGCCATCCGCTGGCTCGGATGCCAAATCCACGGCGTCTTCCTCTCCGACGAAACGCAAAGGCGTTGTCAATCACAGCCGCAACCGCCGGCGCGAAGAGCTCCAGTATTTACGAAGTCTCGTCGGTGAACTTGAGGGCCGGCTCACGACACTGCACAAGCGCGTCGACGAACAGCAGCAACACGACCAAACAAGGCAGCTCACGAACGGTGAAGACGCTGCGAACTCGGTTGATGATCCCGTGCTCACGTCCGTGTGGGAGACGCTGGCGTCGCGCCAGTACGCGCAGCGACAGCGCGCCGAAGGCGAAAACAACAAGCTGCGCCGCATGCTCGAAGACCAGATCCAAGTCGGCAAGAGCTTGGAGAGGTTGCTCAAGCGGCGGCACAACGCCGACGACCTCGACATGTACTTGCACGGCAAGCGTCCGCGCTGGACGAGCACCAAGTCGTTGACGTCAACATCTACTCAGTGGAACAAGGCCGCGGTCTATGACGAGCTGCTCGCAATGCTCCCCGTCATGTATGACGAGCTTCAGTCGGTGTTCCAGAAGATCCAATTTGATCGCAGCCCGGTCAACTTCCGAGACATTCAGGTCCGCAACGAGCCCGAACAGGGCGTCGTGATTGACGTGATGGAGTCCTATGTGTACCCCTTTGACTACGCGCTGACGTCGCAGCATTTTTGGGCGCTGTTTTGCAGCCCAATTGAGAACGAACGGCTCACCTACCACGACGCTGAAAGCGACGAAGACACCCTCAAGATCCAGTTTGGCGGGGCGATCCGCATCGCGCGTGCTCACGGGAAGATCAATATGAAGCTTGTGTCAAGGCGGTTTGTCGAGGCCAACCGCACAGTAATCGTCTGGGTTGGCCTGTGCGATCCAACCGAGATCGCAGAGACTAGCATGGACGGCATCTACATGCGGTACAAGGGATGGAACATCATCGAGCCGCTCGTAGCACCAGCCGCGCCGGGATCGCCCAGTAAGGCGACGCCATCAGCTGGTGGCATGGGCACACGGATCAAGTCCTACTCGTTCGGCGTGCCTGAGGCCTATGAAGACATTTCCGACCAGAAACGCAAGGTCGGCACGCTGACCAACTTTATGCTGAGCACTCTGGACATGCAAAGTAGCGCGCGCCAGCAGCAGCTCGAGAACACGCTCGTGCAGCTCTCGCTTAGGTAACGCCATCGAAGGGTGGGGAAGCCATACACACAACAATAACACAAGAAAACAAAACAAAATTGTTTCGGTGCCTCATAATTGCGACGGTTAAGCTCACTTCTTGTAGCTCACCTCCACCATAACGACGATGCAGCTTCAGGCTCGAGACAACAAGCACACCAATCTCATCCCGCATGAGTCCCGATAAACCCACGGCGTCGTTGTCGGCCCTGGGAGGACGCAAACGCGATTGGGCCGTGGAAGTCATCGGATACAGCGCTCTTGTTCTACGTCAGCTCAGTCAATGCTGACCGCCGAAGAACTCCACGTCCCGCCCGCTCTACAGTGAGGCGCGCAGACTGCCCGAGGCCACCCGAGTAGTCGCCGACATCCGTCTGATGTCCAAGAATGGCGCACGCGCAGTTAATTGCATTCCATGAGGGAGTAGCAACAGGCATCCTAGGATATCGAGATCGTATTTACGCATTTCTATCGACCTCAAGCAGTATGCATCCTGATATACGATGTTCAGCGAATGGTGGGGTCAGAGGTATCCGTGCGGAGGTCTATTCTCGAATCCTGGAGAATCTCTAGTCGACGGGGAGAGCGCGTGCAGGGACCATGACGTCCCGTGCGGATCCAGCTCGACCTCACTATTCGAGCCATACTTGTATTCCAACCTTGAGACCATTCAAGCTCTCCGAATGTAAATCAGTTGAACCCCATCCGACAAAATGGATACACTGAGTCGAAATCATCAGCACCACAAATGACGAAACAAACAGTTCACTCAACTGACCATGTACAATGCCGGTGCGCCGCTGAGTCAACGACAGAACGGGGATGCGCCTCTTCTCATAATCATGGCTCCCGTTTATGGGCGCCACGCTGGCGTACTGAACAGCAGACTGTATTGGAGAGCCGTGTCAGCCACAAGTTAGTCGAGTGGGCATTGGGTGCGGACGCGGGTCGAGTCCACAATACGCCACTTGATTCTTGCTTCGCGTGCCGCAAGACTCCGGTCCGATGGGACTATGGTGGATCAACGCAACGCGGTTCTACGTGGGAAATAACAGTCATCAAAAGACATTTGGCCTAGTCGAGAAGAGATGAACGACTTTTCCGTGGACGACGACGGGGTGCTCCTCGCGGCGCTCGACTTTATCGACACCTTTGACAGTGAAAGCGATCCACAGTCTACACCAACGGCGTCCACTACAAGCACACGTGCAAAACGACCGTACAGGACGTCCAGTGAACGTACACGCCAAGAGATCGAGCGGCTCCGCGCTGTGGTCGCCCAGTTGGAGGCACGCGTCGCTGTGCTTCAGGCCGGATCCTTAAGAAGGCGCGCCTCGGCTGGTGATCTTGACCTTCAATGCAGCACCTCAGATTCTCACGCGTACGATACGGTATCGTGGGAAAAGACGCAGCGTGCGCTCGCACAGACCAAGAATGTTCAGTTACGAGAGCTACTCACGAAGCATACGCGGTTCGTCACGCAACTGGAACGGCTCGTGGAGCGCGGGCGGCGATTGCAAGCGGCCAGTCCTATCGCCCAACAGCTCGTCGCTGAAGAAGCTGAATTGGGGCCGCACCGAGTTGCTGCTCGTGCGCAAGGCCCAGCATCCGCAGAGTGGTGAGTCGTGAGACCCGACTCAAGGTACCCATCGTGAGACCCGATGGCTTCAACCTTTGATATCAAATAGGCTCAGATATTTGCTTATCACATCGATTATTGCATTGTATCTTGTTAAAGAGGTTTGTATTGACTGTAGCCAATTTCCTATCGACTAACCTGTATATTAGTATGCGTATTCATGATAATATCGATTTACGTAGGGTACCACTAGCTCAAAGATCGTCATCCCGTGTGACTCTTGTTTTGGCTCAAGCAATTGGCCAGCGGGACACGCTGGCACTATCCGACGCTTTCGCTTCATCTTCAAGGACACGCTGGTTCTGTACCCAGTGGAGATGCTATTGTTGCATTGTGCTCAGGTGCTCATGGGTACAAAGACGCCCACACTCTTCTTCTCTCCCATCGTGTCCAACAATCCTACGCACATTCTCGGTAGGCTACACAGTCTCTCCACCAACGCTCTCGCGTGACGATCAGAAGTGATACCGTAAGCCATGGACACGCAATCGCTCCATTGGCTGAGCGTGCGACAACGTTGGTTGAGATTGTACCCATAGGAATTACTTCTTCTCGACGAGAGAACACACAAAGACTTTCATTGCAGGGACCAGATTGCAATCGTGGTCCTCCATTGACTCAACTCGACTCCTTCCACAATGAACGACCTCGTCCTGCCAGACGACGTTATCCTCGCCGCGTTCGACTTCATCGACAGCTTTGACGAAGACGACGCGACCCTGGCGATCCCGCCACCATCGCGCCCTCGCCCGAGGAAAGTGAGGCGCACAACACCTCGCTTGACTTCCAGTCAACGCACCCGCAACGAGATCAGCCGTCTTCGCGGACTCGCCACCGAGCTCGAGACGCAACTCAACCAGCTCACACATAGCGACCGAGAGCCTGCCGATTGGGAGACTCTCTGCTCAAGTGAGGCTCTATGCACCAAGTCGCTGCGGCAGTGGGAGATTGCGGCACGCCGACAGAAGACCCAACGCCAACGTGCACAAGAAGAGAACGAGCGGCTACGCGAGGAGCTCAAGAAGCACACTTCGGTCGTGCGCAAGCTGGAGAAGCTGATCGCGAGTGAATGGCAATTCCAACAGGCTGCATTCGGAATTAACAACCCGGCACGGCATCTCCTCGTGGAGACTGTAAAAGACACGTGTCTCGTATGACCACCAAGACCCCCACGGAGTCCGACCTATATAGTAATATAGTACAGTGTATCGAAGTGCACGGCTTTGCCTTTGTATTGCCCAGTTGGCTGCAAACAACCAGTTCCACGCGAACATCACGAAGCGAATGATCTGGTCCAATGCGACAATATCACTGAACAGACTCCTCGGGCGCGTTGACGAGGAGACTGTTCAATAGTTTGAACAACTTTTTGCCGTACCTTGTAGCCTTCGCTGATACAGACCGGGTCTTCTTCGCGTACAGTAATCGAGAGGTAGGCAAGGGACGTGTTTTCGCTTCCGTGGCTGTTGCGAGACTCAATCCAGTGGGTTTGCTCCCTTCGTTGTGATGAGTGAGTGGGGCAGACCCCAAACATTCCCACACAATGTGACACCCCACTGTTCTCATAACTTCTGACAGTTGATACAGTGAAGTTCGAAGAACAAGGAAAGGTACTCCTATTCATCTCTATTCACTGTCAGAGGTGATGAGTATCATAATGTCACACTCTGCAGGGATGAATGCGTCGTTTTGTGGACACGACGCCAGTGCAACAGTAAAATACCGTGTACAGCACAGGCACCCTCCCCCCTGGAGTCACGGCAAAAAATACGTTTGGCTACGCACGTGCCACGTACCGCGGCAACGAACGAGAAGAAACTCACGGCGACAAGAGGGCGAGCATGGAAGCAGACGACTTTTCATGCTTCTCCTCGGCATGGTTTCCTCGTCACTTTTTTGAAATCTTCTCCGCAGTCGGTGTACTGGACACGACTTCTGTACATCCCAAGCAATGGAGGGGAAGAGAAGAGGTTGCTTGTGTGAGGCGTGTTTCTGTCTAGTTTATGTCCGCTTGTTGCGGCACACTGCAATGCAGCACTGCACGCCGAATGCTACCATCACAGTGTGTATGAAGGACACTCGCTGTGCGGCAGTGTGCGATTGCGACTGACGATCTGTGACACACTGAAGACCAGATGAAGAGTCCGAGTCATAGCAAAGACTGCGCTCAGTCTGTCCTCTACAGCGCAGAGTGAATGGCATTTTCGAGTCACACGGACGGGACCTCCGTGTGACTCGAAAATGAACCCACCTCGGAGGTGGGTTCATTCTCATTACAATAGGGTTCAACTCATCCATGTGGTAGAATGGGGTGATGGTTTTTATCAACAATGCGACGCTTTACAATAGCTCTTTCCACGCAATGGAGAAAGCGACTGGCGATGCGATCTTCTCTTCGACCCTCTCCATCTCCAGCTACATAGAGCGTGGGTCTCTCTGTGAGACCAGGTGGGCAGAGCGGCAGTCACACGGGTGACAGTGGCACCCACAGGAGCACACGTGCATAGTCGGCGATGACGTGATGCCCCGTCTCTGAGGGAACGCCGCGGCAGCGAAGACGTTTACAATGGTGCTCGTTTACTCCAGCCTGTCTTCGGGGAGACAGAGCCGCGGTCTTCCGTGGCCGGTGCTTTAATGGTCAGCACCATTTGAGTTTGCTTCGAGTGCTCGCTGAGACTGAAATCTCAGCCGGCCTTTCATGCAAACTCATATCCAAATGCATCATTATCAAATCGGGTCCGTCATGAGTACCACCAGCAACCAAGACTTATCCGACTCGTCGGATGGCGACGTGCTCCGCGCTGTGCTCGAGTTTGTCGAGTCGTTCGACGGTGGGCAAACGCTCGTCCACAATGCCGCGACCCAGCACGCAGAAGCGCGCAAGCAAAAGCGCCACTCCTCGGAGCGCACAAAGTCCGAGATCCGTTCGTTGAAGGCGCTGGCCGTGCAACTCGAAGATCGCGTCGCCCGCCTCCAGTACGAGCGAATGAGTCGTAACGCTACCGGTGCACGCGACGCGTCCGTGCCAGGCTTGTGGGAGATGGAGGCGTTGCGACAAGAAGAACAGCGGCTCCAGGCGGAGATGGAGAACCTCGAGCTGAAGCAACTTGTGGAGGCGAAAGCGGCGGTCGCTCAGCGGCTTCAAGTGCTTTTCCGCCGATGTGTCGAACGTGAGGGTGCGGACACGAGAGACGGATTACGCGGTTCGTTTACGGCAGTGATGGGCGATCACGTCGGCGATGTCCTATTCGATCCAATCAGTGTGACGGCAGATTCCGAGTCACTTGATGAACAGAAGACCACAGCATGGTCCGACCTTGGCGACCGGACGAGTTAAAAGAGAATTCGTAATGGGAGGGGATCCCAATAGTTGGAGATTTATGCCGGTAACGTCAACTTCAGGTTCAGTAAATACGTGTTGATTACGTTGTGATCTTTTGAGAAGGAGCATCATCAGCGCAGTTACCGCCAATATAAGTACACATAAGTACACATGTGCAACGTGATCACATCAAATTTCACATAAATCCGTAGTACATGTATACTGATATAAAGTAACTGATGTGGCGCGTCCGTCTGCGATTTGTTTTCTAACATGGCCAGCTTCAATGCCATCGCGATGACATTATATTTTGCAGTAGTATCGCCAGCTCCCCCAGTTTAGTGCCCTTGAGCGAGAATCGCTCGTGACATTCATCGCTCAAATGATACGGCATTTTTGCGCCATACTGGCCCTCATTCGGGCTTCAACGCTTGCACTGTCGACTCGCCAGTGTCATCCGTCTCACCGTGCGGCCAAAGAGACTGTTTAATTTTTTTTATCAACTTACTCCTCGGCGAGCGAGAGTTGCCTTCGTTGATACAGACTGGGTCCTCTTCATGTAATCGTGGGCGGCGAGGAATGCTTTTATGCGCGACTCTGTCCTATGGATGTGCTCACATTGCTGTGAAAAGTGAGTAAGCATTGAGTAAGCATTCCTATCATAGGAATGCTTACTCATGGAAACCTAAGATGCGATGGTATGTCATATTGTGCGGGGGGAGCAGAGTTCTGCTCAGCAGACCCCAACATTCCAACACAATGTTACAACCCATAACAGGCAGTGCCTTGAATGCCTCCATCCTCTCCCATGCAATCGAAGCAAATAATAAGGTTGGCTACGCACGCGACACGTACCGCGACAGCGAACGAGAAGAAACCTACGGCGACTAGAGGGCGAGCATGGAGACAGACGACTTTTCATGCTTCTCCTCGGCATGGTTCTCGCCACTTTCTTGCAATCTTCAGCTCGGATTTCCTCGGGCGTCGGAGTGGACACGATTGCGTGCGTCACAAGCTATGGTAGGGACGAGGCTGCATGCGCGAGGCTTGTTCCTGCTTGGTTTATGTTCGTTTGTTGCGGCGCACTGCGCTGTATCATACGATCTAGGACAGTTTCTGAGCCACTGAAGACCAGATGAGCGAGTCCGCCTCATACTGTAGCCCAGACTGTCTCCAGTCTGTCTTCTCCAGTACAAATGAATGGCTTCTCCGA